>QLOS01004398.1:0-10795 GCA_003313725.1 Russula sp. MG48 | reverse complement strand
TCGATCCGTACAAGCAAGGATTTGAGGTCATCGATTGTGGCGATGTGAGCTAACCGTTTCTTTCATTTTTTTTTTTCATGTGTCCGTTCATTTGGGAAAAAACCGATGGTCCCAAACAAGGTCCCGCTCAGCCCCTTCGACAACGCACTGGCACTCGACCAGATGCAAGTCGCGTATTCCACGCTCCTGCAGCGTGATGTCGCGCGTCCTAATCCTGAGGGCATGGTCGGCTCGACTCGTCCGTTCGCCAAGGACAACAAGGAGCACCCCAAGATCATCACGTATGTCTTCCGCCTTCTCATTATACCATACCATGAACGTAATCGCCCCAGCCTCGGCGGTGACCACACGATCGTGCTCCCTATCCTCCGCTCGCTGAACAAAGTCTACGGGCCTATCTCTGTCATCCACTTCGACGCCCATCTCGATTCGTGGGCACCGTGGAACGGCGCGAACGAAACCGCACAGTCGCGCATCATGCACGGGAGTTTCTTCTACATTGCGCGCGAAGAGGGCCTCTTGTCGAATACGAACGTGCACGCGGGCATCCGGTGCAAGATGAGCGTGCGTCTCGCGTCCATATACCCATCACCGTCACTGCCCCTACCCCTACCCCTACTTCCTGCTCCTGCTTCCGCGAGCACACAAGAACATTTCCACTAAAACGTGCGTGCATGCGTGACTGCTGCAGAGTGAAGCTGACCTCGCCACGGATGACGAGTTCGTCGGATTCGAGGTCGTCTCTACCGACGACATCGACGACGTCGGCATCAACGAGGTGATTCGACGGATGAGGGCGCGTGTCGGGGACGGCCCAGTATACCTCAGGTGAGTACTATCATGACTCACGCTTATCTGATCGCCAACCAATCATAAATCACCAGCCTTGACATCGATGTTATCGGTATGTGACTGCCACCCCCGGCGACCTCGTTACGAGCATCGAAACTTAACACCATCGCCCCATTGGCAGACCCAGGCTTGGCACCAGCAAGTAAGCGCGCTATACACTACCTGGACTTGCACTCCCCTTCCTAACCTAGTTCTCTTTTTATCGCAGCTGGAACTCCCGAGGCGGGTGGCTGGACGACGCGCGAGGTGATGCGCATCATCCGCGGTCTCGCAGGCCTCAACTTTGTGTATGTCTTCAGCAACGCCTTCACACACCCTCTCACTTCCCTTTCTCAGCGGCGCGGACGTCGTCGAAGTCGCACCTGCATACGATCACGCTGACATCACGAGCATCGCCGCCGCTGACATCGTGCACGACTTGCTTTCGCTCTTGGTGTCGGCTGAGCCACCCAAGCCCCGAGGCGAACGTAAGCCACGGGGGAGCCAGGACGAACTCTGAAAACAAAAAGAAAAAGATGGAAAGCAGGAAAGAAATGCAGAACAGTGTGTAGCTCATAACGTACTTTACAAGGACTCTTCTCAACCCTTGGTATTGTAGGTGAATAGTTGTACTGTAGCAGCATGAATTCATCGATATGGCGGTGTCAATGCAAAATATATCACTAGTCCGTAAGAGGTGTATGAACAGAGAGAAAGTGTGAGAGGGGTCAGAAGATAGCCCATCTATCGTTTGCCGGATACACAGTCGGGCAGCGGCCTGCCGCTGCAGCTATCCCCTCATCGTACGTTGGTGGACTATCCTCGTACGGGACGGGACTCGGCAGCTCGCCTTGCTTCTGGCGGGCCTTGCGATCAGCCTCAGCCTTGACGGCGTCGAGTTGCATTTTCTCCTCATACGTCGGCCCAGTGGGTTGCAAAGGAACCCATCTGCTTCCGTCAGAGGGTGCCATATCACGCGGGTGGCGGCAGATGCAGCAACGACCGAGATCAATCCGAGGCGGTGCGAGAATATCTCGTCCACCATGACGGAGGTATTGTTCCATACCGTGACACAGATTCAATTCTTTTTAGTTTATCGGCCCGTACCTCCGCGATGAGATAGACGCGTCAACACTGACAAGGTCAAACTCTATGGATCGCGTTGAGATTTTTTGTATCTTGACTTGTAATTTCTGCGCACGCCCTAAGCTGAGTGAGACGGCCAATAACACAATTAAATTTTACACACTTTCTTGAAAATTTTGAGGTCCCAAGAATGGTCCTCATATGGGTAATGGCCAAGAATGAAACGTTGGTGACACATTCTTCCAACAAGCCTACATGTTCTCTTGGGTTATACAGTACTACTTAGAGGGGGATATCGAAGCTGGTGATTCAGCAACACGATTACGCTGATTATCTCATTACGCCTGCTTGTTACGTATCCTGCGACTGTTTGTTCAATTTCCCGCCTGCTCGCAGTTCGTGCTCACAGCGGCTTTCCCCCCAATGAAGCTGTTATTTGCAAACGCTGTGCTTATCGCAGTGCAAGTGCTGTGCTCCGACGCGCACCAGCAATCTACGTTCAACGACACGCCGAGCGGCTCGGCCCCATCGTCATCATCCCTGCGCGATCTGTCCGGCGAAACATGGGGCGAAAAGTACGGTGGGCAGCCGGATCTCGGGTTCACCGGTCCCCTCGCCTTCTCGCACCTCTCCTACGCCCGCTGCCTCGAAGACGCATCCCCCGCATTCGACATCGCGCTGCTCGGAATGCCGTTCGACACCGCGGTGACGTACCGACCCGGCGCCCGCTTTGGACCTACGGGCATCCGCATCGGCAGCCGGCGCATTCATCGCGAGCGGGCGTGGTCTCTGTCCTGGGGCCTCGATCCGTACAAGCAGGGACTTGAGGTCATCGATTGTGGCGATGTAAGCTAATCGTATCTTTTCTTTTCTTTTTTTTTTTTCATGTGCGTCCCAACAAGGTCCCACTCAGCCCCTTCGACAACGCGCTGGCACTCGACCAGATGCAAGTCGCGTATTCTACGCTCTTGCAGCGCGATGTCGCGCGCGCGAACCCCGAGGGCATGGTCGGCTCGACTCGTCCGTTCGCCAAGGACAACAAGGAGCACCCCAAGATCGTCACGTATGTCTTCCGCCCTCTCATTATACCATACCATACCATACCATGAACGTAACCGCCCCAGCCTCGGCGGTGACCACACGATCGTGCTCCCTATCCTCCGCTCGCTGAACAAAGTCTACGGGCCCATCTCCGTCATCCACTTCGACGCCCATCTCGATTCGTGGGAACCGCGGCGCGGCGCGAACCAATTGACCGCGCAGTCGCGCATCACGCACGGCAGTTTCTTTTACATTGCGCGCGAAGAGGGCCTCTTGTCGAATACGAATGTGCACGCGGGCATCCGGTGCAAGATGAGTGTGCGTCTCGCGTCCATACACCCATCGCCATCACTGCTTCTGCGAGCACGCAAGGGCATTTCCACTAAAGCGCGCGCGCACATGCGTAATTGCTGCAGAGCGAAGATGACCTCGTCACGGATGGCGAGTTCGTCGGATTCGAGTTCGTCTCTACCGACGACATCGACGACGTCGGCATCAACGAGGTGATTCGACGCATCAGGGCGCGTGTCGGGGACGGCCCAGTATACCTCAGGTGAGTACTATCATGACCCACGCTTATCTGATCGCTGACCAACTCCCGCCCATATATCGCCAGCCTTGACATCGACGTTATCGGTATGTGATCGTCACCCCCGGCGACCCTGCTACGAGCATCGAACTTAACACCATTCGCAGACCCAGGCTTGGCACCAGCAAGTAAGCGCGCTATACACTTGCACTCCCCTTCCTAAGCTAGTCCTTTTTTTTTTTCGCAGCTGGAACTCCCGAGGTGGGTGGCTGGACGACGCGCGAGGTGAAGCGCATCATCCGCGGTCTCGCAGGCCTCAACTTTGTGTAAGTCTCCAGCAACGCCTTCACACATGCTCTCACTTGCCCTTTCTTCAGCGGCGCGGACGTCGTCGAAGTCGCACCTGCATACGATCACGCTGACATCACGAGCATCGCCGCCGCCGACATCGTGCACGACTTTCTTTCGCTCTTGGTGTCGGCTCAGCCGCCCAAGCCGCGAGGCGAACGTAAGCCACGGAGGGCCCAGGACGAACTCTGAAAAAAATAGAAAGCAGGGAAGAATTGCAGAACAGTATGTGGTTCACAACGTACTTTACAAGGACTCTTTTCAGTCCTGGGTATTGTACGTGAATTTCTCATTCCTATAACTATAGCAGTCTAGCCCCGAGAAGGGTAGGGCATGCCAGCCCTACCACGTAGTAGTGTGCATACCGATAGCAGCATGAATTCGTCGATATCGTGGTGTCAATGCAAAATATATCGCTAGTCCGTAGGAGATGTATGAACAGAGAGAAAATGTGAGAGGGGCCAGATAAGTAGCCCATCTATCGTTTGCCGGATACTACAGGCGGGGGGTGGCCTGCCCCTGCCCCTATCCCCTCATCGTACGTTGGTGGACTATCCTCGTACGGGGAAGGACTCGGCAGCCTGGCATCGCGGGGTCCCCGCGGGCTCGTCGGGCTCTCCATGCCCGTATAAATGCTACCCGAGCTCGGCGTGATGGGGCCACTACCCGGGTATGGCAGGTAGCCCGAGTTGGCGCTTGACCGGGGATCCTGCACAGCAGGCACGGTGTTGCCGCCATACCCGCCGGCGCCAAGCGTAGTATTAGAGCGAGTCTGGGATGACAGCGCGGACGACGTCGGGGTATAGTATGACGTGTTCGGCTCTGCGGCCGGGGAGGTATATGATTGTCGCGAGGACTGTAGGGGCGGGGATAGGCGCGTGGTGGTATTGTAAGTGGTGGGATTAAAAGGAGGCTGGGATTGTGGGGTGGTATAAGCTTGGAAGGGATCAACGCCCGAGATGTCCGTTGCACCTCGCGCGGGCGCATTGTCTATACGTATAATCTGTAAAATTCTCACGAAGGGAACACGACGAGGAAAGACCCACATGCTGCATAGTCGTCGCCGTTGCCGTTGCCATACTGACCGCGCCCGTAACCGACGTTGCTGGCGTATCTGCTGGCTGGTTCGGTTTGAGATCTAGTATGGTCTGCATTGAAGTATCCACTGGGAACCGGGGGAGGCTGCTCTACAGTCGTGGTGCGCGTGTAGGTGGATGATGCATAGCCCGAAGTTTGCTGTGAAGGTGCATAGCCTGTCTGCTGCGTACGTGCTGATGAAGTCGTTGGTTGCCTCCGCGGTGGGTACGCGCTACTTCCCGCGGTATTGTTATAGTATTCATCAACTGCACGTGTGCCGACAGGCGCCGCGGCATATTGTCTGTCCCGATACGGGGCATGCAACTGGGAATCGTTTTCGTTGTCTGAGGTGAGAGGCTGCGTCGGGTCATACTCTGGGAAGGAGGGCAGGCCAAGCTCGCCTTGCTTCTGGCGGGCTTTACGATCGGCCTCAGCCTTGACGGCGTCGAGTCGCATTTGCTCCTCATACGTCGGCCCAGTGGGTTGCGAAGGGACCCATCTGCCTCCATCGGAGGGTGCCATATCACGCGGGCGGCGGCGGATGCAGCAACGACCGAGACCGTAAAAGCATCCGGAAAAGAACAAGAGGACCCATGCGGCGAGTGTGAGCCAGATCGCGTTTCCCATGGTTGCGCTACCGCCCTGGACCGAGTTGAGGCGGGACTTTGCTATGAAAAAGAAAGCGATGTCGAAGATGAACGCGAGTAGGGTGATGGCTGCGCCGACGCCAGAGGTGCAAGTTGAAAAGCAGGTCATGGAAAACTCTCGGACATGAGCGAGAAGGCCGAAAACGGAGGCGGCGGTGGCGAAGGCGAGGGCAATGATATGTAGGAAAAGGGCGTAAGTGATCCATTTAACGATAACCGCAGGAATCTGAATTCTGGTACGGTTGCCGACAAGCTGGTTGATATCTACGGGTGACAAAAGATCAAGCTGACGAGGGAAAAAATATATAGGATAAGGGTCGTACCTAGTTCATAACCAACGGAGGGCTTGGAACAGGTGGTACCATTGCTCAGCTCGAGACAATATCCAAGGACACCAAAAGTGATAGAGCCGTCAATTCCTTCTACTGAAAGGGAGGCCTTGAGAAAGAATATAGACTTGAACCATGGGACGGAAAAGGAAACGACAGCGAGGAGGATTGTGGCGAGTAATGTTACGAGGAAACCTGGGGTTGCTGGTCTCATGTGGGGGAGAGAAAAAAAAGGTAGACTGAAAAAATCTTTTTTGATGAGAACCAAAAGAAAAGTGGAGGGATGTATCAAGAAGTAGAGAAGCGGTAGTTAAGGCAGTATATGAGCCAGCGTGGGAATAATTACGATCGGTTCCACTCCATAAAGTGTACTGTCCGCAGCTCGTCGTTGGCCATCTCACCTTTGGCTAACACGTGCATGCACTCTTGCACCGTCTTGCGCAGCACAAATCCATTCTTTTCTAATACCCGCTGACTACTCCTGTTCCCTTCAAACAATGCAGGTTCCACACTGCACACGTTCATGCGTGGGATCCCCCAGGATTTCATCAGCATGCCCACGACCGCCGTCATAATTCCTCTCCCATGATGAGATGGTCTGAGATAGTCTGAAATGTCCTCCAGTCAATCCTCGCCTTGTGTGAGTGTGTGGATACGCGTACAACCAATGCGCCAAATAATGTTCGGATCTCCCGCCGGCCTCGCGTTGTTCTCGTGGACCAGTCTTGCGCGTTCTTTGAGGTCCATGACATCGTCGTACGTGTTACGATCGATACCGCAAGTACCCAGGAATGTATAAGATCCATCCGCGTTTTCTTCTAGAATTGACCTGAGTGGACATCCTCCTACAAATTTAGGAGGACCACTGGGAGATTCTGCGTTGGCCTGCTCCAACTCGTTCCAAATGGCGTCTGCTTCAGCTTTGCTCTGAGTGAGCCATGATATAGCATGCTCCATCGTATATGGGAATGGCGGACTTGCAACCCAACGATAGACACGCGGATCATTCAGTATCTCGCACAACTCTGCTGCATCTTGTAGGCGAGGAGTCACGATGACGATACGATCGTGGGGTGCGGCAAGACGAAGATAGGGTTCCATGATAATGATACTCATACTGACTCGTACTCGGATACGAATTGTATGACGTAATAGCCTGCCCTCAAGTCATCGATAAGAAGAGACGAGGTCAACAAACCCAGAATCATTCTTTTCGCGTTTACTCCCATCATCGGGGCAGGTTCAAACACCAACCAAGAGGGCCTGTCTATAAATCTCTTCTTCTTGTATCTTACTCTTGTAAAACTCGTTCATCATGGTGTATGTTGCCCCTATCCTCCTACCTATATTACCCCCTTACTCACTCGTAACTACGTGATTCAGTAACTTCACCGTCGGTTCGTGTTCGTGTATGCGGTCAGTCTTCCCGGTCTGACTCTTTCTCAGATCAGATACGGGCTCTTATGGACAAGCCCACAAACATCCGTAACATGAGTGTCATCGCTCATGGTCCGTCGTTACGCCCCTTTACCCCTACACTCCATGCTGACACATCTTTCTAGTCGACCACGGAAAGTCCACCCTCACCGATTCCCTTGTCTCGAAAGCCGGTATCATCGCGGGTGCCAAAGCCGGCGAAACACGGTATACGGATACAAGGGAGGACGAAAAGGAGCGAGGTATTACCATCAAATCCACGGCCATATCAATGTACTTCGAAATCAACAAGGACGAACTTCCCTCTATCAAGCAAAAAACCGAAGGTGCGACTTCTCTCTCACCCCGTGTCCTGAATTACTCTTATCGACTTGTTCAGGCAATGAATTTTTGATTAATCTTATCGATTCTCCTGGGCACGTCGACTTCTCGTCAGAAGTCACAGCTGCCCTTCGCGTGACAGACGGTGCACTCGTTGTCGTAGACTGCGTTGAGGGTGTCTGTGTCCAAACAGAGACTGTCCTCCGCCAAGCTCTCGGCGAGCGTATCAAGCCTGTCGTCATCATTAACAAGGTTGACCGCGCACTCCTTGAGCTTCAAGTGACCAAAGAGGATCTCTACCAGTCCTTCCTTCGTACAATCGAGTCGGTGAACGTCATCGTCTCTACCTACCGCGATGAAGCCCTTGGTGACGTACAAGTTTACCCCGACAAGGGTACCGTCGCTTTCGGTTCGGGTCTCCATGGCTGGGGCTTCACCCTTCGCCAATTCGCCGCCCGCTACGCTAAGAAGTTCGGTGTCGACAAAGAGAAAATGATGGCCAAGCTATGGGGCGACAACTTTTTCAACCCCGCCACAAAGAAATGGTCGACAAAGTCTGCCGATGCCGATGGCAAGCCTCTTGAGCGTGCCTTCAATATGTTCGTTCTCGACCCCATCTTCAAGATTTTCGAATCCGTCATGAACTTCCAGAAGGACAAGATCGCCCCAATGCTTGACAAGCTCGACATCAAGCTCGCACAAGCTGAGCGCGACCTTGAGGGTAAAGCCCTTCTCAAAGTCATCATGCGCAAGTTCCTTCCTGCTGGGGACTCCCTCCTAGAGATGATTGTCATCAACCTTCCCTCACCTGCCACCGCCCAGCGGTACCGCGTTGAGACCCTTTATGAGGGTCCTATGGATGACGAGTCTGCAATCGGTATTCGCGACTGCGATCCCAAGGGCCCGCTTGTGCTGTACGTCTCAAAGATGGTACCGACATCCGATAAGGGGCGCTTCTACGCCTTTGGTCGTATCTTCTCGGGTACTGTCCGTTCAGGCCCGAAGATCCGCATCCAGGGTCCGAACTACGTTCCCGGGAAGAAAGACGACCTGTTTGTCAAGTCGGTACAACGCACTGTGTTGATGATGGGCCGCTATGTCGAACCGATCGAGGACTGCCCTGCCGGTAACATCGTCGGTCTCGTCGGCATTGACCAGTTCTTACTCAAGACTGGTACCCTAACGACATCTGAAACGGCTCACAACATGAAGGTCATGAAGTTTTCCGTATCGCCCGTCGTGCGGGTCGCCGTCGAGGTCAAGAATGCCGCCGACCTCCCAAAACTTGTCGAGGGCCTCAAGCGTTTGTCAAAGTCTGACCCATGCGTTCAGGCATGGATCTCGGAAACTGGCGAGCACATTGTCGCCGGGGCTGGTGAGCTGCACCTAGAAATCTGTTTGAAAGTAAGCGTTGTTGCTCTGGGGGTTTATACTCTTTATAACGAGCACTGCTATGAATCAGGACCTTCAAGAAGACCACGCTGGTGTGCCGCTCAAGATCTCAGACCCCGTCGTCGGTTATCGTGAGACTGTCAGGGCCGAGTCGTCTATCGTGGCGCTCTCAAAGTCGCAGAACAAGCACAACCGATTGTACGCCAAGGCATTGCCACTCGACGAAGAGCTCACGGTTGCCATTGAGAACGGCAAGGTCACTGCACGTGATGACTTTAAACTGCGTGCTCGTGTGCTTGCGGACGAGTTTTCGTGGGACGTCACTGATGCGCGCAAGATCTGGTGTTTCGGCCCCGATACCACTGGCCCTAACTTGCTCGTCGACGTGACGAAGGGTGTACAGTACCTGAATGAAATCAAGGATTCTTGCGTGGCCGCATTCCAGTGGGCGACCAAGGAGGGTGTCTGTGCCGAGGAAAACATGCGTGGTGTGCGGGTAAACGTCCTCGATGTTACAGTACGTTATCCTCTGGTCACGGTTGTGGTCCTCTGTTGATCACGTGCCTGCAGCTACATGCCGACGCTATCCACCGCGGTGGAGGACAGATCATCCCAACATGTCGTCGCGTGACTTACGCCGCGTGCTTACTGGCAACGCCAGGTATCCAGGAGCCCGTATATCTCGTCGAGATCCAATGCCCAGAGACCGCTATTGGTGGTATCTACTCGGTGTTAAACAAGCGACGAGGACAAGTGTTCTCCGAGGAGCAGCGTGTCGGCACACCGATGTTCACTGTGAAGGCGTATCTCCCCGTCATGGAGTCGTTCGGATTCAATGGTGACCTTCGCCAAGCAACTGGTGGACAAGCGTTCCCTCAGTCCGTGTTCGACCACTGGGATCTCATGAATGGTACACCTCTCGAGAAGGGTAGCAAGCTCGAGGACATGGTTAAGGCCATCCGTACCCGCAAGGGTCTCAAGGTACAGTTGTCTTGTCGTTTTATTGTCGATTGGTTCGACGTTGATCGCGTTCATTTGTAGCCCGACATCCCCGCGCTAGACACGTACTACGATAAGTTGTGAGCACATGGAGGTATGAAGTTGAGAAGCAGTAATATTGAGATTGTCACGATCACGACCCCGTCATCGTCATTTCACGGATCCTGTACTTTTTGTCACCGCAATTACTGTTTTCATATAGTGAGGTTGTAGGAGTCATGAGAGTGATGCGAATGATTCGACCGGGGCCGGCGCGTGTCAGAAACCTAGTCATTCTCGCAGCCGCTGTCTTATATTTTAAAAACCCACCCGTGCGCTCTAACGCTGGTCAACGCAGCGACGATGTCTCAACCCAACAACACTGTAGAGTTTGATCTGACTAGCTCCGAAGGTGTCCTCGACTACGTCGCTTCAACACCGTTTGCGAGTTCACGCGCTGAATCGCTTTCCGGCGGGACCGCCAACTTCATCTTCCGACTGCATCTCAATACGCCCTACGAAGGCCACCAAACCCTCGTTCTCAAGCACGCCCAGCCGTACGTTGCAAGTGCCCCGGACTTTCCATTCCCAGTCTCGCGGCAGGTGCGTAGTACGGAACGAACGGATCACCGAGTCAACCAGGTTGACTTGACATACGGTAGGATTTCGAAGTGGACGCGCTACGCCGCGTAGGCGCTTCGCTCCCGCCCAACGCGCGCGTCACCGTCCCCGCCGTACACCTCTTCGACGCCACCGCGCACGCCATCATCATGGACGAC
>QLOS01004397.1:0-22693 GCA_003313725.1 Russula sp. MG48 | reverse complement strand
GATCTGCCGCTGGTCCGTCCAAGGGTTTACGGTCAGTGGAACGCATAGAAGTAGATCTGGAATTGGAATATGAGATAGAGCGCTCTCTGAAACAGACACGACTTAACCTGTCGATGACGAATATTCTACAAAAGCATAAGTAAAGTCCGAAGTATTAGCATTTTCAGTAGCGAGACAGGGGTAGGCATACACGTGGAAGGCTCGCCGCATCACAACGGGATTTTTGCACTCGAACAAGTGTCCATCATTGGATATATAACCATGACCATCAACTGGATTGCCAAGGATCTTAGGGGGATGAAACATGGGAAGCGTGCAATAGGACGGTTGCCCCGAACCGGTCGAGTGTTCGGGCCCTATGGATTATGCATTTTCAGTCATGAAAGTGTGGCGATTTATCCGGACCATAACATACCCGAGCACATAAAATCGCTACGATAAAGAAAGTCAGTGGCTAATTCGCCCTTTGGACGAATAACTCACCATTTTCCAAAGTTGGTCTGCTCATCGCGGGTATATGGGTCTGGTTGCAATTCTCAGTACGCATGCGTACAACGGGAGTGGGTGGTCATTACCTTTGAAGCCTACGGGTGAGGTTTTAGTCTAGGGCAGACTTGAAAAGTGTATCCGACATACCCATCCTGCGCCAGTAGAGGCTGTGAGTAACGGCGTCTTTAGGCTTATCCGGATTGGGAATCATCCTCGCGTTGATATGCTGGACTTCAACCCCATCACATCGTGCGTCCTCTCTAGCGCGGCGGCAGTAATCGATATGAACGTGTCTTCCCATCGACGAACAAACGAGATTGCACAGCATAGGTGCTCCTTCGTCATTAGAGGAGAACTTGCTGCCTCCCAACTCGATGCCTGCCTCATCAGGGCCGTCGATAGCCCAGCGAGTCTGCGTCATAGAACCATGGCTAGTTTCGTGGTCTTGCTGAGTATGACCTTCAAGGGGTCAAAAAAGGGTCGAAGTAAGTCACGGTGCACTTATTTGTGAATCGGCCTCGTACCGAGGGGCAACGTGCAGAAGTAGCCACAGTTTTTGCACCTACATCCTTTCAGTTCCCACTGATTAGGGTAAAATATGTTACGAAACGACATACCGAGTCTCACAGAAGTGGAATGGTTGATTTTCCTTGGTGTGGATATGAAGACCCGTATGCGATGTTTGTCCTGGTTCGATGGTCTTAACGCACTGTAGCCGTTTTGAAACTGGCCGCATGTCAGTGTGATACCACCAGAATCTATATATATATTTAACGAACCTTGTGAATACTATATAAAAAGAACACGGGATCAGAAATGAGCTGTTCCAACCAGGATTGTATTTATCCCCACCTTGGTGTATTGAAACATCTCGTGTCTGCCGGTGAAGGTGGCTTCAATAGAGGAGGGTGTCGTGTCGATTTGGCATATCCCTGACGCCGAGCACAACGCGGAACATGGATGGGCTTCCCTGAAGAACCAATCTGTTAGTCCAGATACCTGTCAAGGATAGGACAGATACCTACCCGCACAAATGGAATGTACCGGGTGTGAGCCCGTGAAGGTGCTGTTTAATGCAAAGCCGTTTACAAAGGTCACACATCACAGGACACAGCCTCATATCGCAGGAGTGAACCTCATGGTATTGATCACTGTGGAGAGTTCTGTTAGTTGAACGGGGGGGCGACAGTCTGGAAAAGAACATTCCTAGGAATACTGCAACCTTCCTGGCAAGAATATGTCTTGTCGCCTGGTAGTTTCATTCCCTGGAGGGCGCAAGGCTAGCGATGTCGCATATCCATGAGGGGGCCCTACTGTAATGCTAAAATTAACTCGTACCTCACCGCACATGTGTATGAGCGCTGAGCACATGTGCTCGTCGTCTACGTGTCCCGTAACCTGAAGATATGTGAACTCGTGACAAAAGAGCAGTCGGATCAGCTGACCTTCGTGCAGTCGTGTAAGCAACCTCGCCTTCCAGACAGCCTGCAGGGGCCACCACACAAATGGGCGTTAACGGCGCAACTGTATGCCGGTGAGAACCCATGACCATCGGACACCCCGCTTGACGTACAAATGTTCCCCAGGATGTCCGGCGCTAGCATACCTTCAGCGAACGGTCATTAGCAGGGGGTAGAGAACGTACGATGTACCACAGGGCTTGAGCCCATCTTCACAGAACGCACAGCTATGTATACACTTGTGGGTGGTTTCGCAGCTGTGGTCGCCATCGTGCAAGCGACCGCGGACGCAGAGGAGATGACACGTTGTACATTGAACTCTACAGAGTTGGGCGTTCGTTCTCATCTCGATCACCATGTTATCGAATCTCCTGCGGAGATACTCGATGGCAGCACGACCAGCTTGGAACCGCTCCAAATTAGAATCTAACCAAAGTCGGACGTGGTTGACACGCAGATCGACCAATCCATTGATGTGCGACGCGAGATTTGTTGTCCAATCAGAGTCGGGCATGGACTGTCGCGGCGCACTTGTGCTCCAGGAATCCCGTAAAGCAGCAAGACGCATCTCGATTTCGGCTGGTGAAACTTGTCCGCGCTCAGAAATGGCAAAGCACGCTTCACTATCATCGCCTTCAACGATGAGGTCAGTATCCAAGTTCTAAGAGTTCAGTTAGATACTCGGCGATTCCGATCTGAAGCTACAAAACCTTCAGAGGCTCGAAATTGGGCTGGACCTCAGAATACCCTGTAGATAACGCAATTGGGAGGAGGGCAACGAGTGTTCTAGCACGATGGTCGGTCATAGTTTCTATCAGAAGAAATGAATATAATGAAGAGATGGGCAGATGATGCAACAGACGAGAGAGGGCTCCCCAGTCATTGGCCTGATGGAAGGTGTCAACTTATGGTCACGGAATTAATAGCAAGTCGGAGAAACATACCCTTAGCTTCGCCATCATGGTCTTAATCGTAAGAAGGAATTCACCTGCTGTTGGGTGTGTTGTTTTTTGTGCACTGAGACATTTCTTAAGCGTGGAGAACAACGTGTAGAACTCCTTCGATTCGACCACAGGCCACGGTATAATATCTAGCTTTCCACGGTGAAGGCGGGAGATAAAGTTGGCTCTCTGTTCTTGTTGCACGATCTTCTGAAACTTGAGAGAAAACCTGATAATTTCCATATTGACCCGGACGGTTGCATAATCATTATATGAAACCTTACTCGCGAGTTATTTCCACTTTGTCAGCTTCCATAACATCCTAATGGCGAAGTCATATGACGCAGGGGGACATTATCACCAAATGACTTGCCTTGATGATGATAACGAGGGTAGATTGAAAGAGAGACGGGTTGACTGCTGGGTCCAAGACTGACGCACTAGACTGGAATGATTGGAAGAGTCCACTGATGTCTCGACTGAAAGCAAAGTTATTCCGGAAGAGCACCTAATGGCTATTAGGAAAACAATCACTAAGAGGATGACGTTCACGAACAAGATTTGATATTGCAGTATTGAATAAAACGAGGAGGGTGTCCTCTTGAAGAGACCGTTCAACACTGTCAACACCTACAATTTGCTCGGTGGATTAGTCGTAACAGGAATGAGAGTAGTCCGGCCAACCTTCAAAGTCAAGTGCGACGATCAACGCCTCGTCCGTGGGTGTTACAGACATCCATACACCCTCTGTTTACCTCAGCCTCAGTACAGCCCTACATAATCAGCAAGGTAACGACTATACCTGTTGTTCGCATGGCGCTCCCTGCAAATGACGTATCCAGTAAGTGATTCAACGAGAAGCTCTTCCCTACAGACTGCTGGCCCATAGATGACACAACCTTCACGGGCTATATATCATAATATCAGTGTTGCCCGGGTATATTGAACAGACTTTCAAACGACAACGATACCTTTGTCGCCAAATATGACTGGAAAATGGACTCATACCAGCCGAATGAGAGCTTGTCGACTATCTTGTTGACCGGAGCGCCAAGTAAAGAGCGTTCCAAATCCGCAGAGAGGACACCATCCGCCAAGGGTACGAACCTGTTCTCGCGGCAAACGGCGATATGAATGGGAATAAGGCAGAGGAGGTCGACGAGCCATTCTCCGACACGGTAGCGCGATACGTCCCAGTCTGGGTCCAGTACTACGGTATTCTGGAATGATCCGAATTGTGCGGCAGATACCTTGATACGACGCAGTTCATCGCCTGTGGGCTTCCTCGTCGTCCTTTCGAATGTCTGAATGAGGTCAGAGAAGTACGAATCAAAGCGTTGGGAGCGATTTTCAGCGACGAAAGTTATGCTCTTCTGCTGCCGTTCGCTCAAGGATGTGACAGCACGACGTTTCACAGCAGGGACGACCGGGAAGCGAGACCAAACTTCAGCATGACAGTCGAGTAAACAATTGTGCTGAGGGTGACGCTTCTTATTATTAGCGGCGTTTCTGCTGCCATTCTCTTTAAACATGAATTCCGTGAACTTTTTGGTGATATCAATGGCGATGGACTGTATGGATTTCGAAGCGATGTCCATCCCGGCGAGAAAGACGCGACCGCGGTTAACCATGGACGTAAATATAGCGCCCTGAACAGGAAATGTCGAAACGTCGAGGAAAATTCCACCTGTGGAGCCAAATGTTTCCCAATGATACACAGTGAGAGACGGTTCCGGGTCATGAATAAGAACTAAGAGGCAGGACCCATCCGGTGACGAAAATATGGCGCTGGGAAGCGATGGAAGCTGTAGAGAAGCCGGTCTTCCGAGCACCGGTTATTAAAGGACGTGCTAATCCTGAGAAAGCGATAAAAACCCACCTGAATTGTAGTGTGACGAAGGAAAAGATCCGGGCTTGGGCCCCGGAGTCCACTAAGACCACTTCCTCGTCTCCGCCTACGAAGGCGGTGTGTAGGATGGAGACTCCTGCTTGGTTATACCATGGGGCGAGATTAATGGGGCTCCCATGCGCCTGAAGCGTCCTGAAGGTCTCGTCGAAGACGAACATGTGAAGTTGCAACTGATCACCAAACAGGTCAAGACCGACACATTAAAAGCCAGCGAGATCGGGATACCTTCGTTGAAGCGCATACAACTAATGCTCGCTTCGTCTCGTCAAAGGCAAACAAAATGTCTTCCCCCAGCTTCTCGCGGTTGAGATTTTTGACAGATCTGTCTCGCTGTATAGCCACATTCACTTCAATGAGACGTTCAAGATAAATAGAGACTCTGTCTCGATCATACAAAACAAGAAGGAGCTTTTCGTTCTCGAGGATTTGCATAAAGCTGCGAAGACCTTGTAAGGTATAGCGCACGTGACGGTAACAAAATGAGACTCATACGCGATATTCATGTCAAGCGGCAAGCGAAACGCGCACGAAAGCCGCTCGTTCACAGCAGGGTTTGGCGTGTACTGAGGATCGAACTGCATGTTGTGTCTGTCGTCGCTAGTCAAGTCCATAATGTGAACCCAAAACTCGAGCTTGAGTTCTTGGAGAGACTCTCGGATCCCGGTGATCACATACTCTGACGGGGTACGTTGAACGTTAGCATGAGAGGACTATAAATTCATGTCATCCCATGCAGACCTACCCTGGTCATATGGAGAAGAGGAGCCATAGTAAGAAGAGGAAGGGTCACCCCTTTGCGCGGTGAAATCAGCTTGGTATCTTGGGGAGATCGGAGAACTCACGGATCTCGCCATCCTGCTGAATGGGCGGTGGTGATAGAATCTAGATACACCACACTAGGTGCAATCAGTGCTTAATCCAGACAAGATCAGAAAACTTACGAGTCTCGCCGCCCGACCGATTGTACGTTGATGTCTTGAATGAACTTCACGAGAGCGTTGCTCCGCAAGTTCCTTTCCTCGCTCTCCATTCCATGTTGTATAGACCCTTCACAATGCCCCTGGTGCATCGTCAAGACAGCACGAGCCATGGTCTTCACCGTCGCGTCAATAGAAGACGCGAGTTGCTCGTGCGCAAGGGTGTCAAGCTCCTCAATCGTCGACCGCATGTCATCGTCTTCCACGCCTTTCATCATGAGCAGGAACTGTGAGTCAGTAACGTTGGCTGCCGAAGTCCTCATCTCCTGCTCCAAAGAATCCTCGGAACTGCCGGAACCGGAGAAGAGTGGCCGAGCATTCGTGACGAAGCCGGAGAAGAACGACCAAGCGGACCGCCGCTTCTTGTTATCCATTTTGAGAATCATCTGCTGTGCCCGGCGGAAGTTGCCTTCAAAGAGGACAGTTTGGATAAGCTCGGCACGCCCTTCGGGGACCAGGCGTTGACATTTCTCGAAGAGGTATCGGAGAGAGGTCAGGCGTAACTTCAAAGACTCAAAGCGTGAGTTGAGCCTTAGTATGGTGTCGAATTTGGCATCCTGGAAGTATCTTTGATAGATAGTTTGGAAATCAGGGTAGAGTGACTCAAGATCAGAGATCCGCATTGGGTCTGTAAGACAGGTAAGCCATATGAAAGTTCCACACAGAAACTCTTTACCAGCAGCCTCCTGGCTAACATTCGAGTCATCACCGACCGCCACGGGGCTGAAGAGACGGTTACGTTCCATTGATCTGTATCAAGTAAACCTTTAGCATCCCACCGCCTCAGGACCACAGAGTAAGACATACGGGAAGAGTTTCATGACATCCTCAACAACGACATCGCGAAGAACGCGTCGCAATGAATCCTCCCCTCTGACAATCTCTTCGCGAACCGTATCTCTCCTCTTCGCCAATTCTTGCATATACCTAGTACGAATACCCTGATTCGTGGCTCGCCACTTGTCGCAGTCCTCCGGGAAAAGGTCTGCGATCGCTATGTTGACTAAGGTCTGCACAGCATTCTCGTCAAGACTCTCCGACAGAACCAACGCATTGTCTATACTGTGAAGGGTGTAAGCGTAATGTCCCGGAAACTCTTTCTTTGTACACACAGTAGTTGCTTTACGGAAACTTGGCTAAAATTGCGCTCGTCGAAAGCTTCGGACCATGTTTGACGAGGAATAAATGATGCCGTCAAAAATCCTTGGGTAGTTTCTCCATGTAAAAGGCGAGGAGCAAGGACTGATGGATCAACCGGACAGTCAGAGGGACCTTCGTACGGCGAAATGAGGCGCGAATTCATCTTCGATGGATCAGAAACTGGACATTAGCGTGAGGCGGGTGAGAGGGTACCTGGAAACCGGGGCGAGCCACCGCGTTCTCTTCCTGTTCATTCATTTCTGCGACCTCAAATGTGAAATGTCTGTCAGACTCGCCGGTCTCTACATCGGCATCTTCGGTGTCAGCGTCCTCATCCTTCCAGACTAGAGATGCTGAGTGTTCGGGGGATAACAGAGCGACGACTTGGTCGCATATCTTTGTAAGATATCTGTCATAAGTGTGAAAAATGTGAGAAGAAAGGGGTGGTTGGCGGTTACACACCGCATAAACGTGACTCTGTTACGACAAATAGAGGAAGTTGCTGAATCATTCCAGGTCGTCTCTTCAGGCCAATATATCACGTAGTGACGTTCGTCGGCGAGATTCGTCGTATTCGCCCTCACGATATACAGGCCGGATGAAAGAGTAGACCGTGGGTCACTAATATTGGATGGGGCCAGTAACAAGCGAGCCCTGAGAGCAGACTTGGTAAATGAGACGGTCAACACGTAGGGCACTCACGCATCCTCTTCGACGGCACCCATGAATTGCAGTAGTTGTATAATTCCGTCTTTCGATCCATAGATGCCAAGGGGCTTGATCATAAACCGATCCAGTGTCTTGAAATCGACCTTAGTAATAGACGCGTATGCTCCGGGAGACACCGCATTGATGAAGCGTTGGAGAGAATCTTGGGCGATAATAACCTTATCAACTGCAATCGGCTACATCAGCCAAGTAATTCTGCATCTAGAAATGACCCTTACCGTAGCCATTGCTTCCGGATTCACCTATGAGATCTAGGAGGCGGTACATGCCTGTCACTTTCTCGACAGGATCCATTGAATGGGCTGGGGGGAGTCGGTGATGTTGTATGTCCTGCTGGTCAAGGTTCGTATCGGCTCTGGGACGCCGAGTGAATTCTTCTGAAATGACTAGAAAAGCTATTAAATCTCCGTTATAGTACACATAGCCCACTAGATACCTTTTTTTCTTGGAGTCGGGTCCAGCGCGTCCGGAGATTTGTTAGTCCCAGACGTACCCGGGTGCGAATCTGTACTGTGTCAGTAGAAGTAACAACAAGGCCACGTGCTACGTACTGCGCAGTTGTACGTTGGTAACTTCAGCTCTCTCTTCCATGCGGCGGTCAGAGGTCAGTAAACCCTCTCTATAATGGTCACATATTAGATAGCTCAGTGTTGCCACCGTCTGTCACAGTTTGGGAGTTTGTAGGCCGAGTTTGCACATCTGTGCGGTGGGCACGGGGACCCACAGGCGAGGAACGCCATGAGAAGAGGTTAAGGGACCGAAACGAACTAAAGTTCATGAGAAATCAAGGTGCTCAGGGAGAATTCAGATGTAAACGATGCTGGTTGGAAAGAAAGGGGCTTTCACACAGATTCACTCTATCTGTATTTAATAGCTTTTCGAAGCCGCAGAGGAGAGTGATTGTGTGGAATTAGTCATTTAGTCATAGTCGTGCCTAGGCGCCCCGAGTCTTTGCAGTTCAGACAATAACTGGCCTCAGGCTGGCTTGGTGATTTACGTAAAATTTCTTGGCAGTCACTACAGTAGTAAGTTAGTACTGTACCACTGGCATTGATCAAACCGCCCACTACAGTAGCTCCGCACCGTAACTTGATTACGAAAATACGGGCGTCCGTATACTGTGGAAGCAGACAATAAGGGAGAGCTCTTATTATATCTACCCTATTAGGAGGACGACGCCGAGGCCAGTAGGGTTATGGTGGGATCATCGATACGCCCACTGTCAAGTTGTTGCTGCGGACTGATGACCGCCCGAGTCACGGGGTCCTTGTGCATCCTCTCAAGCTCACGTGAGTTCCTGGGCGCCTGTCCGAGTCCCCCGCTGTCGTCTATCCACTTTCCTCTCCTTCGGGTCATGGTGGTTCGATCATTCCTTCACCTCTTTTCCCTTCCACGAGGTCCTCCTACACTGTTTGCCCTTCCCTAATATTCCTTTGCATTCAACGGCTGAACTGACATCCTTTCCGCGCCACTGGCGCCAGCCTTCCGGTGATCCATCTCCTTTCCCAGTGGGCGGCTTGCGCCAATACTTACGCCCAAAGCACTTCCCCACTTTGCGGCGCCTTCAAGTTGTTCTACTTTACGTACGGCTTTATTTCGGTGGCCACGCTGCGTTCTCCACTGCCATGTGCTGGACTGACTTATGACCACTTTTTCCTTGCTCTCCCGCGGCCGCACACTGTTAAGTAGCTGACGGTGCAGCTAGTAGTGGCCATCCCGGAATGTGATGGCAACATCAATGCCCCGACGACCTTTGTTATATTTCACCGTCTAGGCTTTGAGAGTAATCCTTTGCGTAGATCGCCATCTCTTCGATGAGCAGCGTTGTTTCAGTCCCTGTTCCAAGGCCGCAATCCTCATCCCGTCCCTGGCCGGATTCGAGTCCCCCCCGCCAAGCCTGAGATGACTAGTTCCTCGTGGTTGACTGCTGCCCGTCAGACGTATGATGCTGATGACCTAGGTTGCTTATGGGCAGTCAATCGTGGGAAGGATTGCTCATACTCTCTCAATCTCATCTCGAGTTCCTTCCTTGCTCCGAAGCTGGGTGCTGCGCGATTGAGAGTCACATGCTGTCAGGTGAGGGACATCGTCTGCTCCTTTTCGGACTCATGTTCGCACTACTGTCCCCATACAAGGTGTTTGGGATAGTCTAAAGTGAACACTCGATTGGATACCTTCATCATCTCTGGGGTCCAGACTTCCTAAGCTCTTGAATATCGCGCAACGAACAATCGAGTTAGTGACGGTGAGCGACGTCGTTCATCGTTATTATTGTCGTTGTTGTAGACTGCTCCAAGCTCACAGCAGAGCAAGGATGCACCCACAGGCCCTGCTCCTGACACTTTTTATACTCGTCATCGTTGGCACTTGCTGTTCCAAAGTGACGCGGAGCAGGAACAGGCCAGCGCATGGTTGGTGACACGTACGATGGTCAGCGCAGTCATTGATGAAGCAGAGGGAGACGGCGAGCACCCCAAGTTATGCGGGTAACGTGCATTAATGTCACAATTGTCAATGGCCCGCCTTACCAGAGTGGTGGTGCATGGAGGCCACAGGCCGGGACCACCTTTGTGTATGGCCAGCAGGCTGGCTTGGAAGAAACACCGCAGCGTGCCCATTGTGCGGCAAGGAATACCCCATCGTTCAGGATATTGTCAGATTCCGGTGTCCTGGTAGCCGTAGCGTGGCGCGAGCGAGGCGCAAATAGCCGAGCGAGGACCGCCGTGGCGTACGCCGTCTTGCATGACATGAACACATGAAAACCAAACTAGCACGTGACCAAGTTCCGTGAGAACATGAAACGATTTCTATGCACGTGAGTTTTATCTAAATCGATCGTAGGGATTACATCTCAGAACAGTCCACACAGGCTGCGAGGTAGGGACAATATATCCGAAGCGTATCGCGTGTGATAGTTGAAAGAAGATAGACCTCAGTGCATTAACGAGCCTTGTGGTTTTCTCAACGACTCTGCAATGTTTCCGTAAGCCTCACCTACTACGTGATACTAGCATGTCTTTGCATCACCTCTGAAAGAAGCGCGAGTACTCACTGAGTCGAGGGCAGTGGAAAAAGAGGAAGGGATGCCGTACACGGCCGGTCTGGCGGACGCGGTGGAGGTGCAGCAATCCAAGGGTGGGTGGTGGGAGCCTGACAAATGCTCGGGTGCGCGGGTTGCGACCCGACATGTGCGGATACTAGATTCGCGACAGAACTTGCTGGCCGCTGAGACACCGGCGCGCGTGGGATGGGCTGGGCAGGGAGATGGCTCGAGCGGGGTGGTCCGACGGCTGGTTTAGGGGAGCACGGTTGCAAAGAAAGCGGGTTTTTATGCACGCAAGCACGTCTCGCTTGAAAGTTGGAAAAGAGCAGCAACGCCCACAGAGTATCCAGTATTTCCAACGAGGCCACAATACGACAAAGCAACGAAACGACTCATGACATGATAATGACGACCAAACCAAACCATTTTTTTTTTGTTTCGGTGGCATATACACACCTCTACCTACGCACGAAACTCCCTTGTCGCGATTCGATACCCTGTCGGAGCCACCTGTATAGTACAGTTTGAAATATACTACTCCCTCTTACTACTTCCTTCATTTCGAACAGCGATTTTAACAGAGACGAATAAACGTGAACCAGAGCTAGTTGGTCATGCCACGGCCATGATTCAGGTCACCCCGATAATACGCCTTTCCCTTCTTCTCTACCAGCTCGACGGGCCGAACGTCCCGCCGTCCGGTACCGTCTTGGCCGGCACACCAACATAATCGGCGGTCTTCTTGTAGACAGTATTGCCCCACCAGTTCTGGATACTGTTCATGCCGATTGTTCCGTTCTTCGGATATTGCAGAGCGAAGAAAACGAAGAGGGTACCGATGGCGTAACTCGCATTTAGACCAGCGGACAACACAACTAGAGAAAGCCAAGGGCGGGGTGAGAATCTGAGGGCTTCGTCAGGGATAAGGAAAACTACATACAGGTGTACTTTAACCACCAAATAATGTGGCGGTGGCGAATGACATAATTGAAGAGGAAGCAGATGAACGCCCAAGTCGGGCAGTTGACCGGCGTTGCATTCCGTGCGTTGTAAAAGAAGACCGGGAAGTTGACGTACTTGAGAAACTTCATCCTAAATTTCTTGTGGAGGGTCCACTGGATAAGTGGGGTAACAGCACCGGTAACGAAAAAGAAGATGAGACCGTAGTAGAGTCGACCATGTGAGAAGACTCGTTGTGGACCGATGACACCCCACTGTGACGACGACATTAATAAATGAGATGAAACGTCGGCAAGAACAGTGACTTACAATGATAGATGCGGTGCCAAAGATAGTGGGCACGAGGCAAATGAAGTTGTGTTTTTGATGAGGGCTGCAAAGATCTTCAATGTTGGAGAACATCCATGTTCGCACACCAAGTTGCACAGTGGTGGCAACAATGGCAGCGACGATCTGGCAGAAGAACATCGGACGGTGCGGGATCTTCATGTAGTGACCAAGTTTCAAGTTACTAGTGAAATCTAATGCTTGAGCCAAGGTACTGAAGCCCCATGACTTGAACATCATGTTCGCGATTGGGCGGCCAGGCAGGGCATATCCGATAATGAGCTCTGAGATGACGTTAAGTTCAACTCGAAAGCCCGTAGTGGCCTCAATCACACCAATCGGGATAGTGTACCCGAACGCTTGGCGTCGGAATGTTAATTGATAAGGAAAAATAACAATCAAGAAAGTCGTACAAATGCTGAGGGCAAGCAAGAATGCCCAGACAGGGAGTTGTGTGTCCCACACCTCTATGGAAATGAGGCCAAACGCGAACGTGGTCACTATGAAGGGCCTTAGAAAACAAGTACATTTGGCCTTGATGATTGATGGACGCACAGAAGATGGAGAGATACCACCAATCGGGGACCTCCTTGTAAACTGACATGAGACGAGCGTGGATATCAGGCTGATCGGACAACGAGCGACGGCTCTGAGCCAAGATCTGCTTGCTGTGATAGAGAAGGGTGTGCGTAAGTGTGGCAGTGATTGACGCGAACTCGAGCCCGTAAGCCATCGTCCATGACACGGAAAGGAGGACAGGACTGTAAGCCTGATAGGCTTGCATGTTGAACGAGCCATCGGCGTGGATGACCCGGGAGAGATTGTATACACTCCCTGTGTTATCGAAAGATCGCGAGGATATCACGGGTAGGTAAGCACTGTACCAAACGTTGGAATACTGGGTGTGTATGCTCAGAATGAAAAAAGAAATGAAAGAAATGAGGACTAACATAGAGGATAGGAACGAGCAACCAGTAGAGGAACACCATGTTGAAGCCAGTGTTGGCAGCGACCCACCATGGGACGACAAGGGGGGACCCATTGAAGGCGATGATTTGACCCCAGTCGAAGGTTATGAGACCCATACCCAGGCCATGAGTGACACCGAACATCTGGTTGACCACTCGATTATTAGGAGCGATCCAGCAGACCCATGAAAAGCTTGAGAGGGCGGTGAAGAGGTAGGACGGCATGAAGTCTAAAATTAAACGAATTATGAGAAAGGCCACGTCGGCACGACGGAGAAGGAACATGAAAGCTGACTGTAGATGAAGTATCCAATGAAGATGTAGGTAAAGAAACGCTGTTTGGAAATGCCGCCATGGCTCCGGGTATCAGTTGTCTCCTGTTCGTGCAACGCGTTGAGGAGCGCTGCGTCGGGGAGGTTCTGGGGCCAAATCATAGAGGGTGGGGCGACGAGGATACGCTTGCAAATGCCAACAATTGAGAAGCCAATTAACTGGGTTGACGTAGCCAACAGCCACTGGTCTGTTTTGGGGAATGGACCGTTGAATAAATGGAAGTTGCAAGGCGTCTGCAGGTAAACTTACGTCCAAAATTGGTATGCCGATGATAGAAAATCCTCTGGGCAACAAAGAGGTAGTCCTATATGTGGCATGAGAAATACCGCAAATAGATTTGCTAAATTCGGCACCCACGACATATACAAGACCATCCCCGACCCTGGCCATGATCGTGATGATGACGTGCTCCTTAATCGTGAACGGTCCAGGGTTTAGGGAGATGCCGAAGACAGAAACATCAGGCAAATAGCGGGCCCATGCTTTGCAGATGGGGAGGGTAAGAAGTAGAGGGATGACCTGTTCCAAATAGTCTGATCAGCACGGGGGAAAACGTTTAAACGATCATTGAACACGAGCCGAAGAAATCCAAGGAGAAGGGTATCTGAAGGAGAAGAACTCATTGAAGGCAGCAATAAGGACGGTCCAGATGAGACCAACAACCCAAGCGCGAAAAGTAGATGAAGGCATCGTAGGATCGTCCATGTTAGCGACTGCAGATCGGACTCCGGGGTAAGGAGATTCATCTTCAAGCAGCGTCGCAGTGGGATCGAAGTTAGGATCGTCATAGTTGTCTAGATCGATTCCCTATGCATGGCCGAGTTGATGACTTTTGAGTCAATCCATTGAGAGAAAGAAGGAAAGGAAGAGAACTGACATCGACCCTCCCGGGCTGCTCGGTGTCACACCCCTCGAGGTCGGCAGATCTTCTCTCATCTTTGGGGGGGGAGTTGGACATGGTAAATTTGCCGGAGGTTGGCTACGAGTAGGCACGATTAGCAGTCTTATCTGGCTAACTCGGAGCGGAAGGCAAAAGAAAGGCAAAGGGAGATGACCTGTCTGATTACGAATTTATAGCTAAGGGAGGGAGAAGCTAAATGGTCAGGCATTAAAAGAAATATATATCCGAGCCGGTCGCCTCAAAGGTGTAACACGATATACCCATCCTTTCCCCCCAGATTCTCGCAGGCGCGGCCGCGGACCAACTCTAAGAATGGTTGAATGCGAGGGGGTCGTCCGAGTTTACAAGCTGATTTGTGAGAAGCAGAAAAGGATCCCCAGGTCTGTATAGGTGTGATTATCTCCATCCGACCTGTCCTTCTGCAAGAAGGCCATCGAGGGTGCCGACACAGGGGGCCCTCTCCCTTGGGCTGGACCAACCCAGTCTGGAACATGTCCCTTCCAGTAAGCATGGGATCACAGGAATCCTTTCCATCAAACACTATTGCCGCAGAGATGGGCCGTGCTACCGGTGCCCGCGCGTAACGGGTGGCACCTGTGGTATAAGAGTGGCGTGGAATTGTGTCCGAACCCTTGCCTAGAGGCAGAGGATCGGGAGTGTGAGAACGATGAGCGGGAAGGAGATCTCGGGGACGGTGCTGCACATGCACCGGCATCGGACCTGACTTGATTTTCGGTCGCCACCACAGGACACCATCACGACCGCGACATGGGAAGTACTGGTGGCTTAGCGCTTGGTAGGCTTAGTCGGTCTGTCGGTCTGTCAAAAATTTAGGAATACAGCTGAGGGCAGTCATGAGGACTTAGAGCAAGAAGAGGACTAAGGTTTCGGTTTAGAAGGCTCCACATATGCATCTGTGTTGGTGGAAGATTGCTACACAGCTCCTGGGAGCAGAAGCCTTTTTTTACGTCAACTACGAGTCCTGCAGAGACGCCGCCCAAGTGCAAGAAAATGCCACCTCCGCCGCGGTGGAAATTGTGAGTGAGAGTTTAGGGGTGAATAACAACCATTCTGGGAAGAGGGTCCCAACAGAACAAGAGCGAATAAGCTCCAGTGACTCGCGGCCCTGGCAAGAAGCGTGTCGGCGGAACAACGATCCGGTCCCCATTTCCGAAGAAGGAACAACTTGGGGATTGGGAGCTTCGAGTTTTGGCTGCAATGACGCCGGCCATGGGATCAAATGGATTGTGCGTCTGTCTATTCCTGTGCCTGTCATCGAGCAGCTAGAGAAATCGTAGGAAGCTGTTGGAAGTGCCCGATGCCCCCATCATCTTGGCGGAACTACTACTATCAGGGTCGTACAATGGTTGGACTCAAGAGCAAACACAAGGATTTAGTGAGACGATACAAGCCGTATTAGAGACGCGGGGAAGAAAGGCGCGCACATTCTGTGAATTATGACACCAATGGTGAGCTCCCTGACGATCACTGTACTGTACTGTACGTAAATATCAAGGCATGCCAGTGGATAGTGGCACTGGCATGTATTAGTTGGCCTTTTCGTATACGTTCATCCAAGCACATGGCATCTGTGAATCCAGACGTTCAGCCGCTTCAGCGCGGAGTCTGGGGGGGGGGGGGTACTAGTCACCATATCCTGGTAAGTAGCACTAAAAACGGGCTGGGGTGACAGCGCCACGGTTGCCAGTGAGCTTGCGTGATTCGGGTTCATGATTGCTGTGAGGTTCTAACATCCAGGATAACTTGAATGGGTCGGAACCTTATGGAGAAATACTGCAAGAAGGGGGAGAGAAACACGGCACAGAAAAAATATGAGACCGCAACGCACGTTTGGGATGATCGTCGTTGGTCTGGCGGATCTCAAAACACCGTGACGAGTCTATATTTAACTCTATAAGGAATGAATTTTCAACAGGTTACGCAATACGCGCCAACTTGAATTCTTAGGGAAGTATGTGACCGGTGCCGATAACCCTTTCAAAGGGTGAAGTCCTAGAGCGGCGACAGTGGAATAATTGGGTTCTCAGGCTACCGTACTTAGGGCGTATATTTAGCCGTGTAGCTACGCCGCTACGTGAACCCCATGACCATACTATGCATACATATACAGTCGTAGTACGTAGCCCACCGCTTGATCGTATGGAAGCCACGAATTCTGGCAATCATGCTTCGATATCACCTATCAAGAGAGCACAGCTCTCAACCCCAATTATGGTTCGTCTCTGTCCCACCTACTGACGACTCGGTGACAGCCGCGGGGCCTCGGTAATCCGTAGCCTTCAGCTTGCAGTCCCTGCTGCTCGTCATTCTTTTGCCAATCCGTACTTTCACATACATCTGTGCCCTTACGCTGTGCCAGTGGCTCACCGGCCGGGCAGTGACCTGGAATGGTCTGGGTGATTTTTTTTCCCCAAGGCGCGCATACACACCGAGATCTTCCTCACACAATTTTCTTTCTCTCCCTTCGATAGTCCGCTTTATTCTCGGCTTTTCTTTGCGGTGTATTTCCTCACGCATAAATCACGTATTCGCCAGCCCTAGCCATTGAGTCACTTTCCTGCAGCTTCCTACCTAAGTTATCGTTATCTTCTCCAATGAGATTTTCTTCCATTTATCCCTATTCACTGCTCGCTTAATGAAACAGTCTTCATAATTCAATGCGTCCCTGTTTAGAGCTCAAGACCCCAGGTTGCCCTCTTCGACTCGACATCTCAAAATTTCTACATCTGCTCTTTCATCTTTGATTACGTCTCTTTCTGGCACCCTCAGGGCTTATATTCACGCACGGTGCCATCACGGTCATCCCGTACCACCAAAATGACCACTTTTCATTGGCGGTCAGCAACGATTGACCTGGGTGCAGAAATAAGGACACTATTCGACAGTCATCTACACACAACTCTCAACTCTCAGCACGATTTAAATCAATTAGTCCTCGCACCGTGGTTTCCGTTGCCGAGGATGGCAATCTGACCGTCCATCGCCATGAGCTTGACTACAAGTAAGCAACATTCCTGGCAACTGTCAAGCGCAGTTGGCGTTTTGGCCAGACGGGAGGCGCGCCATGACAATTTGGTTTCCTAGTCGCCGCGCTGAGTGGCTTTGTTTGGTCCTTACCTGTATACCACTGAAGAACACCTCGAGATGCTTCTCCGCACCGTTACCTTCTGAGTTAAGCGTCGTGTACATCTTGTGTACAACCTCTTCGTTTGTGCCGCCCTGAAAAGGAATCATCCCACCCTGGTCGGTGAAACCGAGGTCTAGGTATAGTGTCACCTGAACGCCGCGCCTGCAGGTGTCCAGAGTACTAGAAACGATGAGCGACGAATTAAATGTTGGAGTTTGGCTATACACATACAACTCAGCGTGCATTCTCCCAGCTCACAAGAGAGGCGGGACAGACAAGAAGACGCTCCTCTGGGCGTAGCGCACAGCGCTGGGCCAAGCGACATCTGGTGGGTTTTGGCGAACGTGGTAATACCCGGGTCCTACCCACAGAAACATGCATCATCTTTTAGTATATATAGTGTCAATGGCAGGAAGAAGGCTTACTTCCCGTGGGAGACCTGTTGACAACGGCAATGGGTACGGGCTGGTGCGACTCGGGCAATGTATGTGGGCAAAGGCCGCTCAATGTGTCCCCGTCCCCGTCCCCATCTGTGGTGTGGACTGACCGTCAAAGTCTGTCGTGTCCAGGAGCCCTGCCACTATGCCAGTGGAGCCGCTGCCGATGGGATCGGTGGTGCTCACATTGTGCTCCTCTGACACACGAGCCTGTCCCGGACCACCGTCTCAAGACTCCTAATCTGGCGCAAGATTATCCGATCCCCGAGGGTGAGAAGTCGATAAACACAAGTGAGATTCCCCTTGTGTTCCTGGTCTAGATTGATACATCTCAATACCAGAAAGGGAGCGTGCGGTGTTTGGGCCGGGGGCCCTCGTTAACTCCCTGAGGTTTACGGCTAGATCCGAGTCCGGCAAGCCTCAATAGACGCCTTGGGATGGCGGGAATAATTGCCAAGACTGCCAGTGAGCAAAGAGGCACAACCAAGAAAGGCAAGTTTAAGTTGACCTCACTTTTCTGGCGCAGCAGAAATCGGTACCGATCATACATCAGTAATATCACACATCATGAGGTACGGCCGCGGAGTGACTGTAAGAAAGTTGGATCAAACTGGGTACTTTGTAAGCGCTTACAAAGCGTACTAACTTAGTAGGACAGGTCACATGATTGTCCCAATTTAATTGTTAGGGAAATGATAAGTACCGTACACTTACAATCCAAGTTCTTCGAATTCATCACAGGCTCCACCCAACCACAAAGAAGTGGCCATATAAGCAGACCATCGTGACAATGCTTCTTGCTCTGCCTCCTTGTTTTAGGCACCGTACGTAACTCCCAAAACCCCGGGCCCATCACTATCCACTTCAGTTCCGGGCTGTCAAATGCCGTTGAATGAAGATTCACGCAGCTCACATCTTCGCATTCCATCTTCCTGGAAATACAACCGCGTCAATCAATCAAACTATTTTCCATGTTGTAGCGTTAGTCTGTTCTCCTGTGAAACTTGTCGTGGGAACGAGATGGACGAATGTTGCGAGTTACCCAACGAACTCGCAACATCTTGCGTTATCGAGCCCCAGCTATATCGCTACCTTTGTCAGTCACTGGCACATGCTCGCTTTTTCTATGTGCTCTACCACTGCCTTCGCTCTTTTTGTTGCTTGCTTGGCACTACTCTCCTATGAGCGCACAAATGTCACCCGTGAATGATTGAAACTAATTTCTTTCTGAAACTCGAAACGCCAGTTGCTTTCGCTGCTCCCGTTCCATCTCACCTCATGCACGACAATGCACTCAATATGGGTGCAGGATGATTGAGATTGTGAGCACTTTCCCTTAACTTTTACCCTCGAAACCCTGTTCATTTCGCGTCAGCTTCAGACCCTGTACATGAGCCCCAGTAGACTCCACCCCTGTCGTCGATTTGGCCTCCAGAACCTGAAACCCAACCTCTTCGGCTGTCGCGGAAGTAGACCCGACTTTTGGCACGCTGTAACCTTTGTCGCGACACCATCAATTTGTAGGAAGTAGATCGACGGAGCGTTGTTTTCTTTCTTTCTTTTTTTTTCTTTTCGAATCGATTAGTGTGCGCCTTGAGGTACAGAACCCTATGGAGTTGATCTACTGAAATACTATTGCTTTGCTTCGGATTTACTCTGATGAAATCCTTCTTCTATGCCCGTGCATGCCAGTGGGCTATTGTGGCGTATCGTAGAATGTCAGGAGGTGATGGGCGCGGAGCTATTCGTGCTGGGGGAGGTGTTTGGGTGCGGGTGATGAGGGCGGGCTTCGCTTGGTGAGTTGTGTAAGTGGTGGCCTGCCTTCCGCTTCTCCTGTTCCTTCCTCGTGCCTTCCTTCCCGGGATGCTTGATATTGCGTGGGTGCCGGTCTTGCGCGCGCACGGTCCTACGTTACAAGGAAGGTGCTGGTGGGTCAGTATTTATCAGTCAGGTGTTTCTTTGTTCGCGTGTGACTGTCGCCGTCTGTCGGTATTATCTCGTGTAGATCGTTCTATAGTCTTTTCTTTTACTCACCTCATAAGTGAATCGTTGCGTGGCATCAATGGTGTTTGCTAGGGGCATTGCCGCTTTTTCATTGGCTAGTAGGGTTGCGAGTGTTAGGTTGTTTCCGAGTTGTCTTTTTGGAGCCCATCCTTGTTGCGCGTAGTCATAGCTTCCGTGAGATGAAGAATTGCTTCATCAAGCAAGACCTTCATTGATATTTAATGATGCTACGGCGCTCGAGTTGCACAATAGCGAGATTTATGAGATTACGATGGCGTTCAGGATGAGAATACGGGTTTTATAAGAGCCACCAATGGAGTCTAACAATATGGTCATCGAAGTGGGTGAGAAAAGCTGCGAGAGAGAGAAGCAAGAAACTGTTAATTAACGAAGAGTGGACAAAGTCGTTGTAGTTAGATGACTTAGATCCAAGACCTACACTCAGGTGCCTCATCCACGTAAACCAGGTAAGGCATCTGGGTCCATGATAACGATTTAGCGAATGGGAAAATCAGGTGGGTCCTCGTCCACGCCCTGAGTGCAAAAGGACAAAGGCGCCCCTAGTTTGCTGACGTCATCCCGAAAGCCGAGCAGGCGTCGTCGACTTCAAGTTCGTCAACTGGGCTTCTCGCTAACGACAATGACCAAGGTGATGCCTTCACCTCAAATGGCACTGCCGACTGACTAGATAGCTGAAAATGAAAGATATGCGAGTGTTGATAATACGCAATTCTTTACGATCAGGAGGTCGTCCTCCGAGGCAGTGGTAGACAGTGCCAAGTTGCTCATCTGTATTGGAACTATCATCATAATATCTTTTTTTGTACCTGTAGCTGCGTTTACTGTAGAATAAAAATTTAACTACTGGTCAGTGTTCTCCTAGACATCTTCGACTTCTACCGCCGAGAAGCTGAAATTGAAACTCGCGACTGGCATCGGAGGTGGGGGCCGTGGTCGGGGCCGATTCTGCTGAACAAGGGGCCGGTGCGGCGTCAGATGGGGATACCTCCTCCGACTCGATCTGTGCCTTCGCTGCACATCGAGAACACCTTTGAGGGAGACGTTGGATGTCCGGCTGCCCTTGCCTATCGAAATATTCTTGGGGCATCTCTACTATGACGTGGATAACGTCATTGCCACACTCGAGCCCTGTGACTGCGTACGCAAGATTTGGATCCTTCTCCTAACAAGTTTGCGATTGGAGCAATTGACCCCAGTGATGCAGGAGCCATTTCCGGCACTGACATTTCTTCAACTCTGGGCTGATGAGACTCAGGCTGCCTCGGCGCTTCCCGATATGTTCTTAGGTGGATCCGCCCCGCGTCTACGAACGGCATTCCATTCCCGGGATTGTCAACACTTCTTTTGTCTTCCAACGACCTTTCTTATCTCTCCATACCGCATACCGGTTACATTTCACCCGAGGCAATGGTGACATGCCTATCCTCATTGACTGGGCTCACGGAGTTTATCATCGAATTCGAATCCCCTGCATCTCGCCCCGACCGAAGAGGCCAACATCCACCTCCCCTAACACGTTTTATCCTCCCTGCTCTCTTCGACTTGCGGTTCCGAGGTGTTAGCGAGTATTTGGAAGACCTTAGACCTCGTGGCCCGAATCGTTACTCCTAGACTCCACTCTCTCCAGATCACTTTCTACAATCAGGTTATCTTTGACATCTAACAACTCCCCTACTTTATCGGTCACACAGGGATACTCAGTTCATCCCGTCGTGGCGGAGGTAATCTTCGCCTATAACCACGTCAAGATCAATCTTTATCACCCAGATACCCACAATATCCTCGAGTTGAGAATCTCTTGCCGAGCGGTAGATTGGCAAGTCTTGTCTATGGCACAGATATGCAACTAATTTTCGTCTCTCCCGTCCATCATTGAAGAGCTCGACATCCGTGTTAGCTATTCTTATCGGGAATCAACTTGGCAAGTCGACATTGAAGACACGCAATAGCTAGATCTACTCCGCCCATTCACTGCTATTTGGAGCCTGCGGATATCTCGCGAGTTGCAGTCGCTCATCGTGTCGGCACTGCAAGAACTCACCGAGGAAAGGGCCATGGAGGTGTTACCTGCGCTGGACAAACTTCACTTAGAGGAGTATCAGCCATTTGGATCCGACTGGCAAGTCATTGAGCCATTCATTGCTGTGCGTCAGTATTCTGATCACCCTGTCACTGTCCGCCGCTAGGAAAGGTCCGCAGGGTCAGAATGTCCGCCGCTAGGAAAGGTCCGCAGGGTCAGAATCGGAAGGAATTGGAAGGGTCGGACTGGAAAGCGTCAACAGGGGAAGGGTCAGAGTCGGATTGACCTCCTAGTCCGAGTCAAAGGGTACCAACAAGTACTCTTCATTCAAATAATTCTCAGTGTCGTCTACTTACTACCTGCCACTCCTACTTATGCCTGTTGTTTCATGGTTTGAAGACATGCTCCTCCTAGTGCACTATGACCCCCTTGTCGATATATCGGACTCCATTCGTACGGTGAGTAGATGCTCGATGTAACATGATATGAGATTGACACAATTAACTATAATAGATTTTATGCAGTAGGCGCGTTGGACTGAACAAGCGATTGCCGGTAGAAATAGCGAATTGTGAGGTGTGCGTCCCGAATGGCACCTCCACTTCTTGGCTACGATATCATCTATGTACCTAGGCCTGGGCCCACTCCTAACCTGTGATCACCTTCACCAGCTCCTCGCCGCGTGACCCCTCCGGAGTCCCTCTCATACATTAAGAGATACGACGGCTCCGCTAGTGACTTGTATTCCGGCTGCTGCTAGAGGAAATAGCAATTATTTGTATTAGGGTGGACGCCCCGAAGCCCAGGCAAGCTCAGGATGGCCTGCGTCATCTTTGATGAATGTCATGTCTATCACTGTTGCCAAACGCCTCAAAGCTGAGGTAGG
>QLOS01004396.1:0-10390 GCA_003313725.1 Russula sp. MG48 | reverse complement strand
TGGAAGGCCCTTAAGTGGGTTTTCTTCACCAGCCTGCACTACCAGCAACTCCCCCCCATCCTTACACTCAGATGAAGCATTGTTCAAGATCCAATTGAGGGTGGAGAGGGCCAGCCCAAATCCACATTGTTGGCTAATGGTTTGCTCCTCAAGGTCCTTCAGCACCACATACCCAACATGAACAGATACTGTATCTTCATGAACTTAGTGTCTCACTTCACAATGGACCCTGCACTTTCATTGTCACAGGCCTGTCAAATTGCATCCCCAGGAGCTAGTATCTCCCAATTGCCATTGCTGCAGGTTCCAACTGGCCAGCAATGCACCAGAAGAAAGTATGTAACTGTCCTTAATGCACTAGTTGCAGAATTCAAATTCAGGAGGGTGCAGATTGGGTCCCTATTTCCATGAAAGGAAATATGGAGATCTATTCATGGAGCAAGTTCTGTCTACATGGAGTTGGTGCTGAGTACCAATGACTGGAGTTTTGAGGTCATGGTGTGCTTCCATAGCCAATCAGCTAAGTATTATGACAATACTGAGTGCCATTATAGTAGGTGTTTACCTGCTGAATTGAATATGATAGAGGGATCTCTTTCCTGCCTCTCTCAACATGCCAAAGTACAAGACCATTTGGGCTTGTCATATCACACAGTCAACTAGATGTTGGGGGATCATATTAAATATATAATGACAAGATCTCTTTTTCTCATCTTGCTACATGTTTCCCTCATGGCACCTCTCTGAGGTGAGCATGCTTTTCTCAAACCTATCCATTATGTCTGCACCTTGCACCTCCCTTCGCCATTGTGACCACCTCCTTTGCATCACCCACAGCACTCCTGGATTCTGGGAGCACCTGCCTCCCCAGCACCACCTTGCAGGCATTGATGGTTGGGGAAGACCAATGGGCCAATATGGGCTGGGATGTGGAAAATGACTGCTCCAGCCTCATTATGAATATTAAAGTCTGCATGCAAGTTTATCTCTACCCTGTATATACCCCCTGAACCTAAAGCCATCCAGCTGGAAAGGTTGAGGGATAACAAGAGGTGAGAACACATGTGAACATACCCATGGTTCAACTAGCCCCATGATGTGCTGTGTGGCCAAGGCCAAAGCACCACGAATGATTTTCAACAAGTCCTCAATAGGCATGTTGTTTTTTGTATTAGTGGGATGAGAAGGAAGTGACAGGGTCACTTGAGTTGTGAATGGTAAGTCTGAGTAGACCGAGCACCCATTGCACAGTGTTTGGCAATAGCAACTCTAGCATCCACCACCTCACACATCGACTCATCAATTTCCCTCAAAAACAGCTGTCATTACAGCATCTTCAGGATTGATTCAACTAGAGATCACCTGTGAGTAAGCCCATCTCTCATACTGAAAATCAATGGCTTATATGGTGCAGAAATCACCAATTTGATTGATGCACTACCTGGCACTGAGTGGCCCAAAACTCAATGGACACACTGAACTCCATGATGGCAATGACGATGGTGCCTCACCCTGTGCACAAGATGGCAATCATGGATGATCATGAGTTTGTGGACATGAATGGGCTCCATCTGACAGGTGAGCTACTTTCTGCTGAGTTTCACCAAATGCCTCAAGAGTCAAGAATCTGTTCATATTGAATGAGCATGTTGTGCTGCTCAGGTGATGGTGGTATGGCTTTTTCAGCATGGTCCCAGTTGGTGTAATGAATATAGATAGCATAAAAATTGACTTTGATCAGGTGAGAGGATACTCATTCTTCTCATCCTCACTGACAACATTTCCATCACATTATTCCCATCAAGTGCATTTGACATGTTGACATGCCACTGTGAATTATGTGAGGCCCAAGTTGATTCAGACTTTGACCACATCCTCACTAGACTAATATCCAAGTGGTATTATACTGATGCATCAGCCTGAGTAAGCATGGCTTTCATTGTCCCTGCGAGAGGTCTCAGCTTACTTTCCATCCCAGCTTCTCTCCATCACTGTGTAGATATCTCTATCAAGTTGTTTGTTTGGCTGCCTGGGCTGATAATACTCCACAGCATCAACATGAGCATGTTCAGCTTCTCACCCAGAAATCTCTTCAACATTAACAGTGTTGCCAAGTGCTCCCTGATCATCTTGAGTGTGGCCACAGCAATCAGGCTCTTTATCAATGTCTGGTTAATATTTGCCTACTCTGGTGTGGATGTATGCAAATTCCAGGTAAGCTCCAGATTATGTGGTCACTAATAGATTCCAAATAAGCTTTGTGTACTAGTATCAATGTCCATAGGTGTCCACCACCACCTGGAACATACACTGAGGTGGTCTACTTGGCCACATTGCTGATCCTGACTCAGAACAGCCAGTCATTATGACCAGCACAAGTGATGGGTGGGTTTTTTTGGACATGGCTTGGAGCTGGACCTGGTACAACATTGCTGTAACTTATTGTAGCTTTTGACCTTGTTTTCACTTTTCCCACTTTTTAACTTAAGGCTGTTTTAGTACCATCTACCAACATGAGTAGATGTAAACTTTTTTGCTTTTTTGCTTATTTACTTGCAACTCCCCAAATAAGTCAAAAAAGTGGAAAGTTTATGCACAATGTGCTGACGTAGATGAATGTGAAGCCAGCTTTACTGCTGCCAATGCTGAGTGGGGGAAGGCCAGTACTCAATTCTTTGATAACACAGCCTTGATGGCATTACTCTATCACCATAACCATGTTTTGTGAATAGCTAACATGTGGTCTGCTGAAAGTGTCATTATGCCTTGGTTCTCCTTGAAACTCTATTTCAACATCTTCCTAAATCTTTCACAATTTGTGCTCTATATGATATAGGCTGCCAGTTGCATCAGACCTGTATTAAGTGAAATTTCCTGAACTGCTACTTAGACCACTTCACCTTCACCATATCATTTTCCATGCATTTAGGCATTGGTGGGCATGTTAACTCATTTACCACCCTTGTAAATGTGAAGGATTTGGACTCTTAGATGGCAAGGAATGTGAGTAATTTTGGCATTCTATCAGTAAGCTAATTGCTTACTTGCAAGTATGTGGGGTGCATTTAAGTCATTATTTTATGAAGCTTTGTATTAATTGTCATTTTACAGCATCATTAGTGGCTATACACCCTTAACTGACAAGTCCAACATGCAGATCAAGAAAACCTTCAAAGGCTGGCTTACTAGCTCTAGCATCACACCAAGCACTGTCAAGATAAATAGATTGCTGTGAAGGAAATATTGCATGATTGCAATTAAGACACCAACCAACATTCTTCAGTGTGAATGGGGTGCACAAGTTAAGCACCAGACTAAGCCACTTCCATGTGGGTTTTTTTCTCTACAAGTCACTCACTTGAAGACTGACTTACTTGGTCACTAGGAAAGTCAAAGAACCAGGGCAAGAATGCTATGAAGAAAGCCATCCAACTATGTAAAGTATGTGATGTTCTCAGGCAATAAGTGAAAGATATTAAAGAACCAATGGATCTCACTGCCATTCTGGATGCTGAGAGATGTCTAGAAGATGCTTGTACAGCTTTGTGGCATGTGGAAGCCAAGGTCATGGTCAAGGAAAACACTCTAGGAGTTAGTGATAGGACTGAGCTGCACAAGCTCACTCCAAGTGTCTTCATCACAACTCTAAATGAATGCCTTGCTCTGAAAATCTGACTCTAGGAATGGTTATATGCATGCAAGTATGAGTTAGATCCAGTTGAGTGATCTTTTTGATGTTAGAAAAATGGTGCATTGAGTCAGCCTTATTAAGGTATCCTTTCTATGTTTATTTAATGGTTTTCTGCACAGATAACATTACTCAGAGAAGGGCACCACAGGGTGTAACTGTCCCAAAGAAGATTGAGATGGTGGGTCTGTTTGCACTTAACATTGATGATGCCATATGGCAAGATGTTGGCCTGGCTAATGAAAACCCAATTAACCCCCCACTATGGATGTGCAATGAGAATATAAGAAGAGGAATCAAGGCACTCTTAGAACTTGATCACTGTGTTGAGGAGAGGCTCATCTGATACATGAGAGGCAGGCATTGCATGTTTGGTTTTCAAAAGAGTGAAAAGTTGTTACTTAAGGGTGTCAGGTTGCTGATGTGTTTAATTATGGTTTCATATTAATATAACAACTTATATGATATTTTCAGAGTTTGAGGCCTAGCTACAAAAACAAGATCTATGCAAGCTTTATGTCATGTGGCAGAAGCATCTTATTAGACTTAGCACTGGTGATCATTCACTACCTTCTTGGGGTCCATCACTGACCAAAATCCTTCAGGCAGGTGTTGAAGCAGTGACTGCTACATGGGAGAAGGTTGATTTTGGTGAGGAGAGCACTATTGAAGGTGATAATGACAGTGCTGTGAGTGATGATAACAGTTTAGTTGAGGGTGATGAATGGGAAACATCAGTGAACCTGCAATACCCCTATAGTTAGCCATAGCAATAGGCCTACCCCATAGCACACCATAGCACACAGTCTTGTGCCACTGGGCAGTAATCTCACACATGCCTCACTCTTACCTTTGAGGCTTCACCACCTGTTGTGCAGCACTGGCTTCTGGTGCTGCTGCTATTGCTATACATACTGTCACTGGGCCACACACACTGTGCATGCCCTAGATACTATATATAAATGAAGCTAATTTACAAGTATTATAAAGACAATCTAAAATATGCTACACTGAGCATCCTAGGCTCAGGCTGCCACCATCAGGGAATCTACTTTGTATATGCCCCCATCCACTCTTGTGTTTAACCATGTCACTAAGAAGCCTGTAAAGCTGTTTCCACCCATGGGACCAATATTGAAATTCATAACCACCTTGGTCATGATCACATCAATTGCAACCACCTTGATCATGACCACCTCAGTTGCAACAATAACCAGCATGGAACACCTCTCAATGTTTAACTCAGACAATGTCACATTAATACTACTAGGCCATCCTCAGTCATTGATCTCTCACATAGTGACTCAGATGAAAGTAAACTAATTTCATACCCACTTATCAGCAAAGTTCTCATGGACCTCCATGCTGTCATGTCTCTCATCAACTATCCTTGCTTTGAAGATGCACTTGTTAACAATGGCATTGTGTACACAAACAGCATGCTCAACATCAGCACTGAGTAAGACTCCACCATAGTAGGGATGCCAGTTGAGGCAGTCCATGTTGCATTTACTTCCTTTGTGTTGGATTTATTTTACATGTTACATGAGCCTAATGCATTGTATATTGCTCTTTGAAGTGTCAGAACAATGGTCCAGAGGCAGATTCCTTATTTGGTTAGTTAGATTAGCTTAGTCAGGTTGATATTTACTGCAGAGGAGTGCACTTTTACCTTAGTCTTATTCACTCCTCTGCAGTCCCCTTGGTCCTCTGTGACTCAAGGGCCCTTCTAATCGAGCAACACAACAGTTTGAATGCAGCAGCATGGCCCACCTTATATTACTTTCAAGTTTCATGCATAAAATCTCTTAGAAGAGTGAAAAATCATTGTCATTCTATGTAATTACAAGTAGCCACAGTCTCTGAACCAACTACAAGCTTTGTCAGGTGTTGCAGCACTGAAAATGGCCTCCTATAACATCTTATAGGGATCACAAGTGGCCTTGCCTTACAGCTCACCATGTACATAATCTCAATTAGAACAGATCCAAGCTTTGATAGCTGAAAATGCCTCCTCAATGGGGGCTAAAGTCAGTGGAGAAGGGGGGTAGGTATAGAGGCCACATCCCACTAGTAAGAGATAAGTATGTTATCAGCACTGAGAGTGTAAACAAAACTCACCAGCATTTGATGAGGCCCCATATTTTAGCAGCATGGTGTATACTGGCATTGTCCATTACTACAACTGAGTTGCATAATGGAAAGGGATTCATGTTGTTGAGGAGTCCATTAATGAAATGGTAGAAAGTTGCTGCCATGAATGATGCATTTTGAATGTTGAGATGAAGTACCATCTAGTGAGAGTGTGAGAAGTATTGAGTACCTGGAAAGCAATATTAGCATTATTTTTAGCAAACCTAAGTATTACCTTTTGCCCCAAACAAAGTAGTCATGCCAATGTGCATGTGAACCAATTGGTGCCCATCCATATTCTCACTTGATGGTATTGCAATTGCAGCCAGCTTCATCAACAAAAACCAGCTGTTCTGGGAGGTAGTTTTTGGCCACAAGGATCTGGTATTCATCTTGGTGATCTTCATTGCACTCTATTGCAGGTCAGGATATCTGTGAGATATGGGGGTCATTGTCAGTACTAGTAGCTATGATGTATGTAATACTTACCCTCTTCCATGCAAATCCTTGCCTTTGCAATGTTCAAAAAATTGTGCACTTAGACATGTCAACTCCAGCAACTTCCCATAGTTCTTGCTTAAGCTCTGACAGGTACATGTCTGGGGTGCATTCTATGCAGCTTTCAAGAACTAGATAGCATCAGAGTATGTTTTGGTAGATATAAACAGCAACTTACCATGGCATCTAGAGAGTTTAACAATTGAGGCCATCCACCTTGCAAAGGCTCATGTATAACAGATCCTGTGTCCAATGAAAGATGTTTCACTCAATTTACAGTGTGGTGGCTGACATCACAGATTTCAAAGACCTTGTGAGAGTCCATGTAGCCAGATAGAATGACCATATGTTCTTTGGTTGAGTGAGGAATGTGTTGCCAGTTGCCAGCCATGACCAAAGACTAGCACACAAGCATGAAACTTGAGTTTACAGAACTTGAATCATGAATCCTGTTGAACTGAAAATGGTAACCGGCTATATGCCATGCCCAGTTGATGTTACATTCACTTCCTTTGTGCTACTTTACTTTAGTTGTTAGATGTGCCTAATGCGTTGTATATTGCTCTTTGGAGTGTCAGAACAATGCTCCAGAGGCTGATTCCTTATTTGGTTAGTTAGATTAGCTTAGTCAGGTTCATATTTACTGCAGAGGAGTGCACTTTTACCTTAGTCTTATTCACTCCTCTGCAGGTTAGTAGTTTAGTATCTCACTCTTCAAATACAGTCTTATTCACTCCTCTGCACTGACCCTGCTCCCTCATGTGTTGTGTTGCTCGATTGGAAGGGCCCTTGAGTCACAGAGGACCAAGGGGACTGCAGAGGAGTGAATAAGACTATATTTGAAGAGTGAGATACTAAACTACTAACCTGCAGAGGAGTGAATAAGACTAAGGTAAAAGTGTGCTCCTCTGCAGTAAATATGAACCTGACTAAGCTAATCTAACTAACCAAATAAGGAATCAGCCTCAAGAGCGTTGTTCTGACACTCCAAAGAGCAATGTACAACACATTAGCCTCACGTAACATGTAAAGTAAATCTAGCACAATGAAAGTGAATGCAACAGGGTCTGCTCCATACTCAAGGAGACAGGATTCACAATTAAACCAATACTGCTTAATGGAGACAACCAAGGAGCCATTTTTATGGCATCCAACCCTGTCCAAGAACATCATATAAAACATATTGATATATAATACCACTACATATGCCAAGTAGTGAAAGACAGGAAGGTTATTCTCCAATTTGTGGATGGAGACAAGAACCCTGCAGACATGTTCACTAAGAACCTGGGTTGCACCAGATTCCATGAACTTAGGGGTCAACTTGGGCTTGAATTTTATTCGCCTAAGAATGCTTAGTGCACCTATGCCATGCAATCTCAAAGAGCCTGCAGGATGCAAATTTCATCTCTCTTCATGTCCTGGAAACCATTGGGACCTTCTATGAGCAAAAGCTAAGCAGCAGGTCGGTGACAGTTCTAGCACTCTGTTACACACGCTTCAGCTCGCACAAGCATTCTCCACAAGCAGATCTTGTAAGTCCACTTGTCCTGGTTCCTCCAGTGATATGCAGGCATTTGGCGCAGTCTATCTGCAGCATAAAGTCAGATGTGCGATGCACCTTGGACTTAGCTTCCAGAGTCTCCCACACATCAGCACATCTGAGTCTCATGAAGGTCTGGACTTATGCTCTCATACATGCCATGACTTTTAGTGATACAAAAGGTGCACAAAGAACCTGACTGCCCACAGGCCAAATGGTTCTTCAACCAGCTGTGTTATTACAGTACACTTAGCAAGGGGGAGTATTGAACTGGAAATGGTGTTGTGTTGCGAGATTGAAAGGGCCCTTGAGTCACAGAGGACCAAGGGGACTGCAGAGGAGTGAATAAGACTAAGGTAAAAGTGCACTCCTCTGCAGTAAATATGAACCTGACTAAGCTAATCTAACTAACCAAATAAGGAATCAGCCTCAAGAGTGTTGTTCTGACACTCCAAAGAGCAATATACAACGCATTAGGCACATCTAACAACTAAAGTAAAGTAGCACAAAGGAAGTGAATGTAACACTCCCCCATGTCAGTGCAAGGCTCCAGAGTCAAAATATCATCCTAATCCAAGCATCTGTGCACATTTTCGCACTTTCATTCGATCCAGGGCCTTTGTGAAGATGTCTGCAGCCATCTCATCTGTTGACACAAATGAGGGCAAAATCAGACCATCCTCAACAGCATCTCTAAGCCAAAATAGGCGAAGTGAGAGGTGCTTCATCCTCCCATGATGCTCAGGGTTCTTGCTAGCAGCAATGGCTGACTGGTTGTCCATTCTGAGCAAAGATGGCCCTGAAATCTCATACCCAAGCTCCCCCATCAGTTGGCGCATCCAAATGATCTCCTTTCCGGCTTCCACAGCTGAGATGTACTCTGCTTCAGTGGTGGATAAGGCGACCAGGGGCTGCAGCTTTGAGCTCCAGGAGACTGCACCAGTGCCAATCTTCACCACATATCCTCTAGTGGACTTCCCATTGTCTGGATTCCCTCCATGCTCTGCATCAGAGTAGGTGATGAAGGGTTCAGGTGAGTTAGTGTTACATTCACTTCCTTTGTGCTACTTTACTTTAGTTGTTAGATGTGCCCAATGTGTTGTATATTGCTCTTTGGAGTGTCAGAACAACGCTCCAGAGGCTGTTTCCTTATTTGGTTAGTTAGATTAGCTTAGTCAGGTTGATATTTACTGCAGAGGAGCGCACTTTTACCTTAGTCTTATTCACTCCTCTGCAGTCCCCTTGGTCCTCTGTGACTCAAGGGCCCTTCTAATCGAGCAACACAACAGGTTATGGGCCCTGGCCCGCTGCTCCATTGACTTCTACGCGTTCGCTTCAGTCTTACCTTCATTCCTTCACTTCCTATCCACAAATCTATCCTCTCACTCCAAAACTCTTTGCCAACATCTCATCATGGCTTCACTCAAGGATTCCTCTGTCTCATCCATCTCTCCTCTCACAAGCGATAACTATCGCCTCTGGGCCGATGATATGAAGTCTTGGCTACAGCTGAATGGTCTCTGGCGACTCGTTTCTGGTGTAGAGAAGAAACCTGCCTCAAAACCCAAAGTCAAGGACTCTAGGGGCCAAATTGTCTCTCCAGCTGTGCCTCTAGACGAAGACAAGCTGGAGCGATGGGAGATAAAGGCTGAGAGAGCTGCAGGAGCTCTCAAAACTGCGATGTCTCATGAAGTCAAGGTCCTCATCAGGGACTGTGAAGACGACCCTATTGTTACCTGGGAGACCCTTAGGACTTCCTTCATCCAACAGTGAACTGCCCCTCGCTTTAATGCCTATCACACACTCCTTTCAGTTCAAAAAGACAACTCAGAGTCCCTTGATGCTCTCATTAACAAGGTTGATGAACAAATCAGGGTTATCAAGTCGCTTTCACCCACTTCCTTCACCCTGGACAACCTATATGATGAGCTAGCTGTCATGGCCATCATTAGGGCGCTCCCTCACTCATTTGACGACGTTGTTCGCACCATTTCAGTCCTGGACAAGTTTGACAAGCAGTCTGTCATCCAATCGCTCAGAAACATGGATCAGACGCGTTCAAACCTCTCTGGAACGACATCTGCCTTTGCTGCTTCATCCTCCACCTCTAAATCGTCCTCCAAACCATCATCTGCATCGCTTCCTTCACCCTCACCTCAGAACTCGCAGAATAGGGCATCCAATCGCCCAAAATGCGACTTCTGCTCTCGCCTTGGCCATATTGAGGCGAAATGCTTCCTCAAGGAGAAGCTGATGCGTCAAATACCCACTCCATCATCCTCCATTGCTGCTCCTGCTTCCACTGCCACTCAGTCCACCCCTGATGCGCCACAGACCGCCTCTATTGCCCTATCAGCAAGTGCCCTCCTCTCCGCCTCCAATCCTGACTCTTACACATCCTGGAATGCAGACACAGGTGCCTCAGCTCATATGACATTTAATCGACACTGGATGCGAAATTTAATGCCACATCGCATTCCAATCAAGTTAGCTGACGGCTCTATGCTATATTCCGAAGGAATTGGGAC
>QLOS01004383.1:0-22414 GCA_003313725.1 Russula sp. MG48 | reverse complement strand
GCTGCCAATGCCGCCCCCTCAAAAACAACTTAAAGAAGTTTTCGAACCACCACCTCAAGATAAGCTTTTTTTTTTCTTTTCTTTTTTGTTCTTACTAACAAGTCTTTGACAATGACAGCCCACTCCTCATGTCCAACACGAGGTTACAACCACACCCCCACATCACCTTGCGCACCCTCTATCGCCCACGTGCCCCACTGGCACATCACCCACATGCCCGACATCTCCCACATGCATGCACATCATCCACCCGCACGCACATCACCCACCTGTAATAAGTAGAATAGAATAGTAGTTATTACAAAAATAAATTATATTTGACCTCTCTCCCCCTCCCTTGCTTCAACTGCAAGTTGGAGGGGGTTGCGTCTGCACGCCCGCTGATTGCCCCCCGCTGGCAGATCACACACCGCCCACCTGCACAATGCACAATGCCTACACACCCACATGATGCCTGCACGCTTGCACAATGCCCGCACGATGCCCGCACACTCACATGATGCCTGCACAACACCCACATGCCCGCATGACGCCCGCATGATGCCCACATGCCTGCACAATGCCCACACACCCGCATGACACTTGCACAATGCCTGCACGCTTGCACAATGCCTGCATGCCCGCACAACACCCACATGATGCCCGCATGCCCACACAATGCTTGCACAATGCCCACATGCCCACATGACGCCTGCACACCCGCACGATGCCTGCATGACGCCTGCATGTCCGCATGATGCCCGCACGCCCGCACAATGCCCACATGCCCACATGATGCCCGCACAATGCCCACACGCCCGCACAATGCCTGCACACCCGCACAATGCCCACATGCCTGCACAATGCCTGCACAATGTCCGCACACATGCACACTGCATGCACACCACATGCACACCTGCCTGCGCACTCACAGATCGCACATTTGTGGTTGGGAATGCCAGGGGATCATGTAGTTACATTGTAGTTCCCTCACATGCCCTTATGACTGTTATTTTTTTTAATATAATTGCTTTTTTTTTACTTCAACCACCCATGGTTTCACAACACTGCGAAAAACTGTGACGAAACTGCAGTTAAAAAAAAACCTGTGAGTCTGCACAGTTTAACCGCACCCAAAACCATTCGGGTGTGGTTTTGATGGGTGTGGGTGCGGGTTCGGGAAATCCCACCTGGGGGTTACCCATGTCACACCCTAATTTTCTGTGGCCACTGCTGTGTTAACATCATGACTGTGACCATTACTGCTGCTATGCCAGCACTATCACCAGCCACTACCACACCAGCACTGTGCCACTGTCACTGCTGCCATGCCAGTGCAGTCACTATGACCACCACTATGCCAGCACTGAGTTGTGGCACCCCCTCTGCCTACAAGCACAAACTGGGACAAATTTTCTTTTGGTTATATCATTCTTAACTGACAAAAGTCCCACTTCTCACAGGTTTATGACACCCTGCCACTGCATCTCCAACACCCCTTTCTTGCAAATGCAAAGTGCCTAGTGGGTGGTTTTGCCCCTATGATGAGTTCACCCCCACATCACCACATTGCCACCCACCCTTGCCCACAAGCATGAGCTGGGCTTCTTTCCTATGCCCCACCCCTACATTGCCACCATGGCTGCTGCCACACCAGCACTGTCACTGCTGCTGCATCATCACAGTCACTGACTCACTGTGACCACTGACCACTGCCATGCCAGCACCCTCCCATGGTGACTGCACCAGCACCAGCACCATTGCCACTGCTGCCACACTACTAGTGTCACCACACCCCCCACCTGCACCACTGTTGCAGTTTCTACAGGAGCCTGGAGGGCCTGATTCTTGCCATTCACCCCCTTCCCTCACCCAAAACACAAGTAGAGGGACTGATTCCCATGTAGCTACAGCAATGGCAGGGTGCAGTGCTAGAGCAGCATGAGTGGCAGCATGGTGGCAGTAGCAACAACTGCAATGGCAGCAATGCAAGGGTAGTAGGTGCTGCAGCTGTGGCAGCAACAACAACAATAACAATGACAATGATAAGTGGCACCAATGACAGCAGGTAGGGCATGACATGGGTTTTGGCTTAAAATGTTTCCCGCGGTCCCTGAAAGGTCCAGTTTTGGACAAAATTCTTAGTTGAGGAGTGAAACTGATAGAGAATTGATTGAGCTATATCTCCACCAAATCTCAACCGATTTGGATAATTATTGGTGTGTCAGGAAGCAAAACACCGCAAAAAACCATGCGGGTTGAGAAACTGCACGATTTTCCACAGTGTTTTGCTTCCTGACACACCAATAATCATCCAAATTGGTTGAGATTTGGTGGAGATATAGCTCAATCAATTCTCTATCAGTTTCACTCCTCAACTAAGAATTTTGTCCAAAACTGGACCTTCCAGGGGCCATGGGAAAGCAAATCAGCAAAAACCCATGTCACACCCTACCCACTGCTCCTATAACTGTGGAGATGACAACGCATACCTTACTGACTAGGAAAGTGGACCTTTCCCCTTAAGAAAGGGGTGATGTTACAATCTGGACTGTTTACCCTTACTTTTTTTATTGCCCTGTACCCTTACCCTTAACCCTGCTGCCTCTGGGCAGCTCTATGCTTACTGACCACTTGCTGTGGTGCCCTGCGCCCTGTACTATGATGCATCCCCTCTACCCTACCCTGTGCCCATACCAGTGACCTCATTACTTACCATGATGCACTCCTACCTACCCTTGACCCTGCTAAGTACTTATAGTGCGTCGTCTTGTCCCTATGTACCTCAGACTCGACTTCTTGAGCAATCAAGCTAGTTCTACCCATCCTGAAGCTTGAGTTCCTCCCTGGGACTTCCCTAGTACGACCTCGAGCCTTCACTGCTTCTCTAGGCGTGGGAGTGATAGGACTCTTCGTTCTAACCACTCCTCTGCATTGACAAGTTGTCCCTCTTCTCTCTGGGCTCAGCAGGTACTGGTTAACTCGACCAAGTAACTGTTTAGACCAGAAGAAGTTTCCTTTCGCACTCGTGCATTGCCTGCACTCATGCACTTGTGAACCACACTTTGCCTGCGTGTTCCAGGCCCTCCAGAGTCTCTCAGAAGCCTAGGCTTGGGCTAGACCAAGCCAAGACACCACCAGACACACACGTCGTGCAGTAGGCCATGCTTGAGCCTAACAAGCACAGTGACCACAGCAACGCAGCCACAATGACCACCACAACAACAGAGCCACGACCATGACTGCAGCAACATAGCCACAACAGCTACAGTGACCACCACAACAATGGGTGCAACAATGCAGCCATGATGATGGCAGTGGCAACAGCACAGCGACCAAAGTGATGCGGCCACAACGATGACCACAACCACAGTGGTGACACAGTAACCATAGATGACGGCAATGCAGTGGCACTAGCTGCAGCAATGGCAGTAGCGATGGGTGCAGTGGTGGCAGGTCAGTGGCAATGCAGGTGCAGTGGCAGTGGTGGGTGCAGCACAATGGCAGGTGTGGTGGCAGCAATGGCAGCGGTGGTGGTGGGTGCAGCACCAGCGGTGGTGGTGGTGGCGGCAGCAGGGGCAGTGGCAGTGGGGCAGCAGCAGTGGCCAGTGTAGCATAGCAGTAGCAGTTATTTACATTTATGTGTATATAGAATATATGAATATATTTTAATTAAAAGAAAACCCAAATAATTTGATATTGTGTGAATTAATATAGAATATTCATTTGTAATCAATAAGTTTTTATTTTATTTTATTTTTATTTTTATTTTTAATTGTCTTGTCATCTTGTTGTCTTGTCACTACTTGTGAAGTGGGTCTGGTGTGAAAAGGGACATAGCTGGTGGTCTGGTGTCTGGTGGGTCTTTTCTGTCTGGTTTGTCTTGTACAAGTTCCAAAAAGACCCAAAAAGATTTTTGTTTGAAACCTGATGGTCAGTATTGTACAGTGGCGGTCCATGGTGGAGTTCTTACTATGTGGGGTCAGGAATGAGTTGTCAGTCATGGTCATGATCAGTATTGTAATTCAAAACAGGGACCCAAATTGGGTATAATCAAGGATAGTGTGGGAGTTGCCTGAAAGGGTGATTCTGCCATTGTCAATGGCTTGGAGGATGTCATCGCTAATTCTGCTAAATTGTTTCAGCTATTTGAGGATTCGATGGTTGTGGTTGGGGGTGCCATGACAGGTCTCATCACAAGCAATCTGGTGGATAGTCGAGAGGGTGATGGTGATAGAGTGAGCTTCTTTGTTAGTGTCTTGTAGTGTCTGCACTTCTTCTGGGCTCCAAGCCACTTGATACGTGAGGGCTTGGTCATGCATCTGATTGAGGGCATTTCTAAATGCTTGTTGTGTGAACCATGGTCGTGGCAATCTCAAGGCAAGTATGGGTACTGCAGAGACAGGGATGTGTTATGAATCCCTGGATCATAGTCTTTGCTTTCTTGCTGACAGAAGGCTGATGGTAACACAATGCTGGTTAGTGTAGTGAGGCTGAGGTGCTACTCAGCATAGTTGATCTTGGGTGGAGATAGTGCCTTGAGTGCTACTAAACAGTAGTGTGCTAATGACGAGCTAAGTCAATGTCGTTAACTTAGGGGGGGACATAGCAGAGTGCAAGACTGTCACTTGGATTGCTAGGGTGCAAGCTAGTTGACCTTGGCAATGAGCTGAGAGGCTTCCTCAATGGTGGAGAGGACGAGTGAGGGATTGAGTGAGAGATGTCAACTAGAACTTGTGCTGTATTCCTCAAGAGTGTCTATGAGGGATGTTCAATAAAGTCTAGGATGGGGACTTCCCACTGAAGACTGTACATCTTATATACTACTCTAGCTACTGAGTCTGAAGCTGAGAATCAATCTATCTATAGCTGCGCACTGACCATGTGCAGCTAGCGAGTCACAATGGAATGCTATGGAATATCGTAGAAGGTTCTAAGTGAGTCACAATGCGTATTAATAGTAACCGGATCATGGAGGCTGTACTCCCTGTTACTTCCTGTGCATTATAGCATAACCTGTGTGTCACAACCAATGCTGATGCTGTGTTCTTGATGTGATGCTGTGCTGCTGTGGAGGTGACTCCTCTTGACTCCTGTTCTATAGATAGGTCTTGCTGTGGCAGATCCCATCTGGCTAGGGATCTCCTGGAATGATCTAGAAACCCTATGATGGAATGCTCTACATCATAGGTCATGTGGTGTCGGGCTGGTCGGGCCAGGTCTGATGCCTTTTGCTGATGTTGAGCTGGATACGTGCTACGGCTACCACAACTTGGTCTTGTCTGGCTTGGGCGTATGTTGCATGCTGGGGTTAGGGTGAACTGGGTGTGTTAGATATGAAATCATAACACTATGCCCTCCTCTAAGGTGAAAGCTGCCATGCTTTCTCTAGAGGGATCAGATGAACCTGTCAGTGAACTCAGGGTCTTCCATATGTTTGAGCAACCTTGTGTTGTGTATTTCTTGCATCATGGTGTTGGCAGTGGTTGTCTTCTTTTTGAGGCACGATTTGAGTGTGCTGCTGGTGTACAAGGGCAGTGGCATGGGGCCACGTTCTCCACTGATGGTGACCTTGGGTGGGGACTTCAGTTGTAACTGTTCTTCTTGCTCACACCTGTGGTAGTTAGCGAGCTGTCGTGGACATGCTGCCTCGGCAGCGTCCCTGCAGCTCATGGGGATGTGCAAGGTCTTTGGGGCTCAAACCCAACGGTGCTCCACTGCTCTGGCACAGAGCTCGTATGCAATGTCGGGGCATGCTTTCTTGTTTGCGCATGCCATTGATGCTGCTGTGGCTGTGGCATAACTTGCTGGGCCTGGGGGTGACTGCCTTTTAATGTCATGCTTAGGGCGGTACTGGATGAGGTGTGTGGTGACTGGCTGCACCTGGTGTTCTTGAAGTGTTCTTCCCATATTGTGTTTTTGAAGAGGTGAGAGGGGGCGAAGGGCAATGTTGCACTCCTGGTGACAGTGGCTGTTAGGCTCACTGGGGCCTGACGCCTGATGAGGCAGATGCGGGCTCTCACTCGACTTCAACCTTGGTGGTGTCCCAAGGTTCTCAAGGCGATAAGATAACAGATGGTCCACACTATCGTTAGATAAGTGAGGATCAAGACGAGAAGTAGGGCGAGCTTGAAGTAAGACAGTTCGATCTTGAGGGAGATGAGATAAGATCGCAGTATGACTTCAGAGGGAGCTGAGTGGCGACTCGATTGTAGACTTGATCTTAGATTGGACTGATAAGGCCGCAAAGACAAGATATATAACACAAAGATCTTTAGCAAGAAGATCTTTGGTGCGAGACAGTGAATTGGATGAAATCAAGCCGAAACTGAGGAATAAGTCCTCAGTTTCCCTTCCTATTTATACAGTATCAGACCCATGTGGGTCCTGCAGTTCCTAGTCACAGTCATGTAGTCAGATCATCGCCATGGGGTAAGTACACATAAACGAAGTGAAGTAATAGCTGGTCGGTAATGGTAGTGGGTCCAGAAGTGACAGGGTGACGTCACATCACACCACCGCCTGTTCTGTCCAAGACTCCGGGCCAGAAGTGGTGTGCATGTGACGCACCCTGTATTGGAATATGAGCTGCCTAACGTAAAACTGTACCTGCCACTTTTTGTCCCTACACCAGGCCAACGCGCGTGACAGTGGCCCCTTTTATTGCAGTTGAAGCAGCACCCTTGATCAAGCTGCTTCATTCTTGCAGTGTTGAGGTCCATGGCTTCAGGGGCATGGACCCAATTGTTGGGGAGTGCTCTTTGCTCCCATTGGCTGCCTTGTGGCCATGCATTGGTCAGGGACTCAGCCAGAACTTGTGGCTGTTGAATGGGGGCTATGCCTACCCCGTAGGGTTTTAAAGTCCAGTTCACCAGACCGGAAAAAGACCAGAAATTGGACTGGACTGAACTCAAAAGGACCGGACTATCGGTCCAGTTCTGGGACAATTGACTGGTCACCAGTCCGCAGTCCTTTCACATCGCTCAACTCTTAAGAACTGCAATAGGACTGGTCAGGACTGGTCCAGGACTGGACCTCCAGTCCTGTTCAACAGTTGTTATTTTCTCTCTCATCTTTCAGCTTTTATCATTGTTTTTTCATGAAGTTCTCCATTGTGTCATGTTGTGACACAACCAAATATGGCAATGCAACTCGTGCAAGCCACACGGCATGCGTACATTTTACTTCCCCACTTCCACCACCACACCACAGGTTCACCCAAAGTAAGTTACAGCTACAACACTGACTATCTTTTTATTTTTGCAGGTATAGGTGTTTTGACCCAACTAAAAAGGTAAGCCCCAAATCCACCATCAAAATGCTAACTATGTCTTTAAAGGTACTGGTAGTGCGATACCTCAGATAGAAGAGAGGGCAAGCACACCACGGTGGCAGCGGCGGCACCAATGGCAGCGTCACTGGAGGCGGCAGCAGCAGCGACACCAGTGGCCATGGCCATGGCAGTGGCAGTGGAACGACAGCATCAGCACCAGCAGCTGCAGTCGCCGCAGTGACAACGGCAGTGGCCATGGCCATGGCAGTGTCAGAGCAGCAAGCACAGCAACAGCATAGTGACAATGGCGGGCAGGGGCCACAACCATGGCAGTGGCAGTGGCATGATGGCGTAACGGCAGTGGCCACAGCCACAGTGGTGTCAGCAGCAGCAGGTGCAGCAACAACGGTGGGCAGGGGACGCGGCAGTGGCATGACGGCGTAGCAACAGCAGACGCAGCAACAACAGCAGCGGCCACGGCCATGGCAGTGTCAGCAGCAGCTGCAGCAGGTGCAGCAGCGCAACAACGACGGTAGCAGCAGCGGCCATGACGGTGTTGGCAGCAGGTGCAGCGGGCGCGGTGACAACGGCAGCAGCATCAGCAGCAGGTGCAGCAGGCGCAGCAGCAGCACGACAACGACGGTAGTGGCAGCGGCCACGATGGCGTCAGCAGCAGCGGCAGTGGGCACGGCAGCGGCGCAGCAACAACGCCAGCAGAGGCAATGGCCGGCAGCATCAGCAGGCGCAGCAACAATGGTGACATCGGCAGTGGCAGTGGCAGCGGCACCTTTACTTTATTGTTAGGTTTACATGTAAATTTATAGTGTAGTTGTACTTTAATGAAAAGAAACTGTGGGTACCAAAAGGTACCTCAGTTTTGTGCAGTACACTGCACACACGTACTGTGGGTGGTGCAGTGCGGAAGACTGGTCTGGACTGATCCTGGACTGGTCCTCACAAGGACCAGTTTAGACTGGTCTGCGGACCAGAACCAGACTGGTGAGGACCAGTCTGACCCAGTTCAGTCCAGTTTCTCCAGATTTTAAGAGACTGTGGACCAGTTACAGTCCTGGTTACATAAAAATTAGTCAAAAAAACTGGACTGGACCAGACTTTAAAACACTACTACCCCGTACATGACTACTTGCAGGCGTGACTTCTTCTTTGGACTTGGTGATCTCCAAGGGGGTGTAGCACATGCTGTGGCATTCTTCTTGATGTCCACATGGAGCTCCATGAGGAGCTGGCACTTGGCTTTGATGGACAAGGCCTTGACTGTGTTGATGAGTTCACTGATTGTGGTGAACTCTGTGGATGTGAGGGTGGCTATCTCGCTGGCCTCTGTGCTGCATGAAACACTGCGGCTTAGGCTGTTGTTGTCCAAATCATTGGACCCTAGTTTATCCTCATCTTGGAGGTAGTGGTTCCCTAGTTTTACATCATTGCAGACATGTGCTGTTGTGGTGGTGGCGGTGTGTGGTGATACATGGCTTCCTGCGCAGGCTGATTCACGGCTTCCTGTACTGCTGGCATCTGTGTCAGCACTGTCTGAGTTGGAGTCATACTCTCTGAATTCTGCAACAATCCGTGCGATGCGGAGTGCCTCTTGTCATGCTGCCTCCTTCCATAGCTCGATGCTGGTGGGGACGTTGTCCTTGAGGTTGATGGTGAGCGCAATGCATCCTGGTAGCGCACATTTGAATATTTGAAGGATGGTGCCTTTGTGCTGCTGGTAACCAGCACACTGTATGAGTCCTTCAAAGGTGGTGATGCCTTTGTCGATGTGGTGATGGTCAATCTTGAAGTTTTTGAGGCATTGGCATGCCTCAAGCTGTCATGTCACGCCCACCAAGTGAGCGTACCTCCACAGGTGAAGGAGGGGACATAGGTGATGCTGATGACTGAGGCCTCGAAGGTAAGAGGTCTGTATACCTCTCGCATGCAGGTGTGCTCTTGTGATGTCTGATAGTAAGCTTTCCCTTGCCTTTGAGCATACGCTAGTGCTCTACAAGGGGACGTGCGAAGTCTGGCAATTTGACCAGAGGAGCTGTGGTTCACAAGTGAAGGAAGGGGATCATTCACAAGCTGAGATTACAAGAGAACAGACTTAGGGTCTGTCCTAGGTGAGCTGCGCAATATAAGTACATGGAGACATGACTCATAGGGAGTCAGAACGAGTCATGGTGCCCCTAGGACACCGCTACTAGTACACAGTCATCTGGAGTCATCGTACAGTATGAGTCAGTAAGTGTCAAGGCAGCGCATGCGCAGAGGTGTGCAAATGTAGCACTAGTGAATGCGCGTCGGTCCCAACGGCCCATCAGGCCGAGTGGTAAGTGTCCAGAGCAAAATAGGAAGGCATAGGTGGGGTCATGGGCTGTAGGGGCCCAGCAGTCCATAGGCAAAGCGCAGAGAGTAGTAGGCAGTAAGAATGAAAAGAAATGAAGTGTACAGTGAAGCAGGAGCATAACATGTCAGGTGCTGCTGATGAAGCGATCAGCAAATGCCTTCTGGAACTCCATCCAGTAGGTGGGGTCAGTGGTGGTGCGGCCATTGGCTTCTGCACACTGAAGCTTCTTGACTTGGTTGGAGGCCCATTTAGCGACTTTGGGCCCCTCAATGTAGCTGAGAGTGAGCACTGTCTTCTGCTGCTCGTCTCCAACATTGTTGAGGATGGCAAATAGTTTGAATTGGCACAGGAAGTCCTGCACCTTGTCATGGTCGCCATTGAAGATGGTGGGCTCTGCCCCACTGAGTCTGTCTTTGTCCGACACTTGGCTGCACCTTGGAGGGGGTGCCTGTTGTGCTTGTACTGGTGCTGGCGTGATGAAGGGCGCTGGCACCATCAGGATCGGCCTTGCCAGTATTTGGGCCAAGGCGGGCATGGTGCTGGTAAGTTGTGCTGGTATGGGTGCTGGTGTCCATAAGCAGACCTGATGCATGGGGTGCTTGTCTAGGGCTTTGTCAGATGGTTGTGCAGGGACAGATTCTTCTACCATTTGCGCTAGGATCTCAGCAGGGGTGGCTGGCTTCGCATGCTTCTGTGCAGGGATGGGCAATTCCTCTGTCTGCACAAACCTTACATGGTGGCTTCATGGTGCTTGCGCCATGAATTGCTTGATTGTGCAAGCCTCAGGTACATTGCTGACTTGTCTCTCAGCCAGGCCTGGTTCATTGACTTGCCTCTCAATCGAGGGTGTGTCTTTGGCTTCTCCCCCAAATGGGAATGACTTGATGATGTGAGGCATTGGGCTGTTGGTGATGGAGCCAGGCATTGTCGGCTCTTCTTGGCTGGGTGCATCTTGTCGTTGTGCCTCTTGTACTTCCAGGGTTGGTGGTACAGATGGTGGGAGCCCCATCATAGCTGCATGCTTGAGGTTGGTGTATCGCCCTAGATGGAGGGCCTCTGCATGGCTGGGTCCATACAGGAGTGCAGGGATGGTCCATGTGTTGCCATCTATGAGCCATAGTGGGCTCCATGTGTTGAGTATCTCATTGAACTCAACGGCTAGCATGGTGTTGCTGGCATTGTCTCTCATCCAGTATCCCATGTAGGTCTTCATAGGATTTCTGATGCTGGGGGCATGAGGGTCGGTATGCCAGATGGCATGTCCTACAACATGTGGCAGGAGGTCTGGTCCTTGTCTTTTGTGGACAAGTTGATAGTCTTGGGGGAACTGTAGGTTCCTTGGGTGGTCCTGAGGTTGGGACCCAATCTTGGTCTTTGTTGATGGTGATGTCATCATGTTCTGGCTTCTGTTGCGGTGCTTGTCATACTGACATTGAGGATCCTAGACTTATGTTACAAATCCCTGGATCGTAGTCTTTGCTTTCTTGCTGACAGAAGGCTGATGGTAACACAATGCTGGTTAGTGTAGCAAGGCTGAGGTGCTACTCAGCATAGTTGATCTTGGGTGGAGATAGCACCTTGAGTGCTACTAAACAGTAGTGCGCTAATGACGAGCTCAGTCAATGTTGTTGACTTAGGGGGGGATGTGGCAGAGTGCAAGACTGCCACTTGGATCACTAGGGTGTGAGCTAGTTGACCTTGGCGATGAGCTGAGAGGCTTCCTCAATGGCAGAGAGGATGAGTGAGGGATTGAGTGAGAGATGTCAACTAGAACTTGTGCTGTATTCCTCAAGAGTGTCTATGAGGGATGTTCAACAAAGTCTAGGATGGGGACTTCCCACCAAAGACTGTACATCTTATATACTACTCTAGCTACTGAGTCTGAAGCTGAGAATCAATCTATCTATAGCTGCGCACTGACCATGCACAGCTAGCGAGTCACGATGGAATGCTATGGAATATTGTAGAAGGTTCTAAGTGAGTCACAATGCATATTAATAGTAACCGGATCATGGAGGCTGTACTCCCTGTTACTTCCTGTGTGTTACAGCATAACCTGTGTGTCACAACCAATGCTGATGCTGTGTTCTTGATGTGATGTGATGCTGTGCTGCTGCAGAGGTGACTCCTCTTGACTCCTGTTCTATAGATAGGTCTTGCTGCAGTGGATCCCATCTGGCCGGGGATCTCCTGGAATGATCTAGAAACCCTATGATGGAATGCTCTATGTCATAGGTCATGTGGCATCAGGCTGGTTGGGCCAGGTCTGATGCCTTTTGCTGATATTGAGCCGGATACATGCTACAGCTACTGTGACTTGGTCTTGTCTGGCTTGGGCATATGTTGCATGCTGGGGTTAGGGTGAACTGGGTGTGACAGATATGAAATTGTAACAGGATGGAGCCTCAGATGGTGTCAGTGAATCCAGAGGCAACAGTGCTGGTGGTTGTGTGGTTTGCCTCATCTGCATAGGTGGTTGTTGTGTCCATTCAAGGTTCTTCATGATCTGTCCCAAGCTGAGCCAATTCAGCTTCCAGCTGGTTCAATAGATTGTCAGTCGGGTGTGTTCTGGGGTAACATTGGGTTGACATGTCTGTTGGCATCATAAGTGGTGGGTAACTGTGGCTAAATGAAGCCTCTGGAAGAGCTGTGTGAGGTCAAGTTCGATGTGGTTCAGTTCTATTGAGACTGGAGCCAGATGGCTCACAGCCTGGTGATCATGAGCATTTACAGGGAATACTTGGTAGAAGTTTGGGTACATGGATGGTGGGAGGGGGAGTAGGGGGTTCCATGTGTGACAGTCTGGAAGGTGGAGCAGTGGCATAGTTGGGTGGATAGTACTGAATGTGCTTCTTTTTGGTGGGTGTGATATAGAGGTTGTTGAATGGGAATGGGGGCATTAGTGATGATAAGGACACCAGTTGGTTTTGCAGAAGTAACTGTGGATTCATGCGTGTTGTTCCTGGCGGGTTTTGTGATATCCCACTCCTGGTATGAAGGGGATGGCTTTTGGTGACGCAAGGATGTGGAAAGTTCGAAGGTTTGGAGGTATTGGGTATTCTTCTTTCAGGGGGAATGTGTTCATGTATCATAAGTTGTGGTTCATTCAGGTGGTGTCAAAGGGAATGGTTGGTTGTGTGTGTTGAGATCTGGGGATTAGTTTGAGGAGTGCATATCTTGCTGGGAGTTGTGTCGTTCTGCCAGTTCTTGTAGTTGTCGATGTTGGTCTCATGTTGGGTTGTGGAGCTAATGATCTTGGTGTTTCAGTTGTTATCGATGGTGTTGTGGGAGTGGGCGTAGAGGAATTACCCCCCTCTCTAGGGAAGCGATGCCTCAGCACTTGTGGTGTGGCTTGTGGTGCATCAGGGTTGCATCAATAGAAGTCTTTGATAAGGTCAGGTGCATGAAGGTCCAGGGCCGAGACCCATGAATCTTCAGATGCTGGGAAGCCCTTCCAATGCACAAGGAAACAGAGTTCCCATCATCTGCTGTAAAGGTCTGCCTTGTGGATTGATTCAACTTCCCATTCAGGCTCCCCCTCAATTACTTCTGGATCTGGCTGGGCATAATTATGTCCATGGGTGGCTGTTTCAAGGTATCATGTGAGTAGATCCACATGGAATGTGGGGTGGATTCTCATTGACATGGGAAGGCAGAGCCGGTAGGTGACCAGTGACAGCTTTTGTATGATGGGGAAGGGTCTGTAGTGTCTGGGTGCCAGCTTCATTGTGGGGTAGTGCAGTTTGAGGTTATGTTGTTTGAGCCATACTTGGTCTCCTTCCTCAAATTCCACCAGGATTGTGCAGTCTGTTGCAGTCTGGAATGCCTTGGCTGCTGCCTCCCATGCTTCCCAGATCTTCTGAAGGCACTCAGTGACTTCTGGCACCCAAGCTTCTTCAGTGGACATTGGGATGAATGGTTTGGTGCTGAAGAGGAGCTGGTGAGGTGTTTATCCCAAGCAATCATGTGGCCAGGAGTTGTGAATGTATTCAGCTAGTGGGAGATAGGGGGCCCATGTGGTTTGATCATTGGAGGTCTATAGGCAGAGGTATTGCTCCAGCCATTGGTTGGTGCGCTCACTAGCACCATCAGTTTAGGGGTGGAATGTGGTGGACACATTTTGCTGAATGTGGAGGAGGTGGCACAATTCTGTGGTGAACTGTGACACGAATCTGGGGTCTCAGTTGCTGATGATTTTCCTGGGGATTCCAAACCACAGGATTAGGTGGTGCAGGTATAGTGCTGCCACTCCTTCGCCAGTGATGTTGGTAGTGCAGGGTAAGAACTTGGCTGCCTTTGAGCAACCCTGGTCGATGATCATGAGTACAGCATTAAAGCCATGGGACTCTGGGAGGTCGGTTATTAGGTCCATGGTGATGGTTTGGAATGGGCCTAATTGGGGTTCTACTGGGAGTGATTGTAAGGGCGCATGTCAATGGTGTGTGTGTGGTTTATTCTCTTGGCATGAGGCGCAGCCATGTACATATTCTGCAGTGAACTCCTTCATGCCTTCTCCTTCATATTGTTGTTTAAGCAAATGCTGGGTGTTCGCGATTCCTGGGTGTCCTGCTAATGGGTGATTGTGGTGGAGGCATAGTACCTCGTGCCATGCTTTGATTTCTTCAGGGAATGATAGCTTTGTGAATCTGGAGTCAGGGAGCATGACTACTCCCTTGTTGTCATCTTCCCCTTGGTTTTCACTGAAGGGTCTCAATAGGAAGTCAGCTGGGACATGTTGCTTGCTGGGAATGTGAACTAGTTTGAAATCATAATCTGCTAGTTCTTGGTGCCACCTCACTTGGCACTGGTTTAGGTTTTGTGACTTCCTGAAGTATGTGAGGTTGTGGTGACTGGTGTGGATTAGGGTCTGGTGGTGGGAGCCAGCTAAGTAGGGCCTCCAGTACTCCAGAGCATGGATGACCATGTAAAGTTCTTTGTCATAGATGTCCCAGTTCCTTTGTGTCGTGTCCAATGTCACTGATAGGAATGTGACCAGGCATAGTTTGTTCTTGTCATTATGTTGTTGCAACACCGCTCCTATGGCATACGCTGATGTGTTGGTGTCAATGACAAAGGGTTTGTCAATAGGGTATTTCACGGGTATACCACGGGTGTGAATTTCCATAACCACACCCGCACCCACAAATACCGTAACCGTCATGGTCACAGTACAAAACCGTGTAAAATCACCATGGTGTGATTGGTGACACCGCAGATCTTTTATTACCTGTGGAACATACACAGTGTCATTGTGACACTGTGGTACCATTGATTGTGATTGAAAACTATGATATTATTTTTGAGACAAACTACTACAAAAAGTCCTGCTAGATTACTATGTGCTGAGTCCTGCCACAGCTGCTGTGGCCACTGCTGGTGCTGTTGCCGTTGCTGCCAACCCCATTGCTGCTGCACCCACTGCGCTGCCACCGCTGGTGCCGGTGGGTGTGTCGTGCAGGCATGCGGATGTTGTGCAGACATGCGGACATTGTGCGGACATTGTGCGTGCGTTGTGCAGGTGTGCGGGTGTGTGGGTGTCGTGCAGGTGTCGTGCAGGCGTGTGGGCGTTGTGCGGATGTGCGGGCGTTGTGCAGGTGTCGTGCAGGCGTGCGGGCATTGTGCGGACATGCGGGCATTGTGCAGGCGTTGTGCGTGCGTTGTGCAGGTGTGCGGACATTGTGTGGATGTGCAGGCGTTGTGCATGCGTTGTGCAGGCGCGCGGGCATCGTGCGTGCATCATGCGGGCATGCGGGCGTGCGGGCGTTGTGCGGGCATTGTGCGGGCATTGTGCGGGCATTGTGCGTGCGTTGTGCAGGCGTGCGGGCGTTGTGCGGATGTGTGGGCATTGTGCAGGCGTTGTGCGGGTGTGCGGGCATCGTGCGTGCGTCATGCAGGTGTGCGGGCGTTGTGCGGACGTGTGGGCGTTGTGCGGGCGTCATGCGGGCATGCGAGCGTTGTGTGGGTGTCATGCGGGCATGCAGGCATCATGCGTGCGTTGTGCGGGCATTGTGCAGACGTGCGGGCATTGTGCAGGCATGTGGGCGGCGTGTGATCTGCCAGTGGGGGGCGATCAGCGGGCGTGCAGGCATGCGAGCGGCCGATCCATGGGTGGGATGGCGGCCGCGTGACGGTAAGCAGCGCAACCCCCTCTGACTCACAGTTGAAGCGAGGGAGGGGGGGAGAGGTCAAACACAATTTATTACAAAAAGCTACTACTGCAGTAACTATTTATTCTATTCTATTTATTACATGTGGGCGATGTGCGTGCGGGTGGATGGTGTGCGTGCGTGCGGGAAATGTGGGGCACGTGGGTGATGTGCCAGTGGGGCACATGGGCGATGGAGGGTGTGCGAGGCGATGTGGGGGCGTCATTGTAGCCTCGTGTTGGACACGAGGAGTGGGCTGTCATCATCAAAGGTTTATTAGTAGGAACAAAAAATAAAATAAAAAAAAAGCATATCTTGAGGTGGCGGTTCGAAAACTTCTTTTAAGTTCTTTTTTGAGGGGCGGCGTTGGTGGCACTACTGACAGAAACCCCCCTCCATCTCGTGTTTGGAGCGAGGGAGGGGGGCGACGGTTGGAAATCGCCATGCATCGTGTTTTGAGGTGGGTGATGGTGGCGGTGTGAGAGGATATGCCACGTGTCAAGTTGAAAGCATCCCTTACAGACTGGCCATGTGGAACTCCGAACTGGTAAATAAAAAAAAAAAAAAAAAGGAATAAAACAAAAGCACAAAACCATAGTAAACCAGTAAACCACAGTAAAGGGTGCAGTTTTGCCTCAGGTGGGAAATCTCAACACTGCACCTGCACCCATGACACACCATGACCGAAAACTGCAGTGTCACCCACACCCGTGAAATACCCTATTTGTCAAATTGGGGTTGTTGCAATACAGGTGCAGTGGTGACAGCATTGACAAGAGCTTTGAAAGCTTGCTGGTGGGTTTCGTCCCAATAGAACTTCCCTCCTTTGGCACAGCTGGCTACTAGCATGTTGAGAGGTGCGGCCAGGGTGCTAAACCCTCAGATGTACATGCAGTAGAAGTTCAGGAAGCTGAGCAGTGCCCAAACCTCCTTCAGCATGGTGGGGATCTTCCAGGCTTTGACACCTGCAACTTTGACTGGGTCCATGGCTATTGTGTTCTCTGAGATGATGACTCCCAAGTACTCCACAGAGTTAGCTTTGAACATGCACTTCTGCAGTTTCAGGAACAAATCATTCCTCTCCAGTATAGACAGGATGTCATCTATGATGCAGCGATGGAGGGCAAGATTGCGTGGGGTGTGGACCAGGATATCATCCATGTAGACTGTGACATATCCTTTGTTGATGAGTTCACAAAACAGGTGATTCATCATAGATTGGAAGGTGGCCAGTGCATTCATAAGTCCAAAGAACATGACCATGGGTTCAAAGAGGCCCCAATTGGTCTTGAATGTGGCCTTCCACTGATCTCCATCACAAATTCTGATGTTATTGTAGCCCCAGTGGATATCCAGCTTTGTGAAGAGTGCTGCTGGCTGTCCTGCCTGTCCATTCACCCTCGTGAGTCAATCCATGAGTTCTTGGATGAGTAGGAGTGGGGTGGTGTCACATATAGTCCATGTGTTCAATTTGTGGTAGTCCTGTACTGGTCTGAGATTGCTGTTCTTCTTCTTGATAAAGAAGGGGAATGCATAGGGCGACTTGGAGGCCCATATGTATCCTTTCTTGAGGTTTTCATCGATGAATTGCTGGAGGGCGATGTCTTCCATCAGAGTCAGTGGATAGACTTTGCAGTCTAGTGTTGAGGGTGTGTCTGGTTTGAGGTCTATGCTGTGATCCCAGGGTTGGCTGTCCAGGAATTGTTGGGTGGCGTCTTTGCTGAAGATGTGGGTGTGGGTGTGGTATTGCAGCAGGGCAATCTCGTCCCAGGCATGTACTGTTTTATCTGCTGCTTGTTCGGCTAGTTGTTGGGCTACTGTGATCTTCATGATGCATACGAAGAGCTTGTCCCCTTCCTCCAATAGCGGTTCCTCCATTGAGATTCATGTGAAGGTCATGCCTGCTACCTTTGTGGGCAGCGTCAATTGCCTGAGTCCCACTCCCACTTAGGGATCAGCAATGGGTTCCATAACCCGTGAGGTCACAGGTATGGGCAGCAGCAGGTGCGGGTGTGGGCCACCAATGCCTGAACCGCAACCTGCTGGCTAACCCGCCTCACCACACTGCCACCTCACTACGCTGCCACCTCACCAAGCTGCCAACCCCGCCAACCAATCACTCCGACAAATTTCTTGCATCGTTAAATTGTACCTAATCTCTATATATGTACTAAGCCCACAAATACACGAAATTGTAAAGCTATGCAAACATGAGCGGTGACAGAAATCAAAAAAAAATTAAATTCAACCTACCTCTACCTCCCCCCACATCCAAAGCATGCCAGCTTCATATAGGTCTGATGTAACAAACACAAAAGGATCTACAGGAACCCTAAAGTGGAAAGGGTCAAAGGTCAACACAATCTCACTGAAGAAAAGAAGAGAACTTACCGATGACGCTGCTTCCTTGGCATCGGAAACGGCCACTCAAACTAGTGGTGGGGAACTTGGTAATGAGTCAACCCATGACTCAACAGCCCTCGATGTTGACAGTGACATGAGTGATGGCCTTGAAGATCCTGATATCCAGCTGCGTATGTCATTGTTCATACCTATCACACAAAAAGACCTAATTATATTAATTCCGTCAGAGCATTTGAAAAAAGATTGGAATGCACCCATTTATGCCTTCTTCCAGCCCATCCCAAAGATTGGTCATGATGGCACACGGCGCTTCCATGAGTTCATCTGTGCCACAAGGGGCTGCAGCATCAGCAAAAGGTCCAACACACTTGATGCGCACTTGATGTGACTTGATGTGACTTGATGCATATCAAGGCAAAATCAAGCTGAGGACATGGCTTATTCAGCTTGATTTTGTCTTGACTCAAAATCAACTTGAAATGTACTTTACTGCCTCCTTTAGGCTCCTTATAACCCCCTTGATTTCTGATTGGCCTAGGTACTTTTGGGCTGACCTGAACCTATTATAGGGTCTGATTTATACTAGGGTTTGATTTCACACACCATATTTGTGCACACTGTAAACCCATGACACATACCATAATTCACATGGTGCCCAACAAAACCCATTGAAACCCATTTCATTTTATTAAAAGGTCTATATACATTAAATATATGTAGGTCTAGTAGCTACAGAAATGGAAATACAAAGTCTGCTGCTGCCACTGCTGCTGCCGTCCCCTGCTGCCGCCATCCCCCACCGCCACCGCCATCCCCCACCGCCACCATCCGCCACTGCCACCATCCACCACCGCTGCCACCACTGCCATCCCTTGCTGCCGCTTCCCCCACTACCACCGCTGCTTCCCCTGCTGCTCCCCCCCTGCCGCCGCGGCCATGCTGCTTCCGCTGGCATTGCTGCCGCGGCCGGTCCCAGTCCCATCACCGTTGCTGGTGCAGCTGCGGCTGTGCTGCTGCCGCTGCTATTGGTGGTCTGCCGCCGCCGCTGGCATCGCTGATGCCGGTGCTGGGGCTGCTGTGGCCATGCTGCTGCTGCTGGTGTCGCCGCCGTGGCCGGTGCCGGTCCCATCACCGTTGCTGGTGCAGCCACGGCCGTGCTGCTGCCACTGCTGTTGGTGTTGCCACTGCCACTGCCGGTGTCGCTGGTGCCCCTGATGCCGTTGCCATTGTGCCCACTGCTAGTGCTGGTGCTGGTCTGTGGTATCTCACCACTAGTACCTGCAAAACAAGAATAGTCAGTTATAGTTATAGTATAACTTACTTTAAATCCTGTAATGAAAGGGACGAAGCCCTTCCGCTCGTGTTTGGGGCAGCGGAAGGGATGGTGGCAGTGGCAGGGATCCGGGGCTGAGAGAACGACCCCTCCGCTCACGTTTGAAGCGAGGGAGGGGATGCCTGTGCCAAGAGAAAGCGGTCACCGCCGCCATGCTGCTGTTGCTGGTGTCGCCATCACTGGTGCACGGGGGTGTTGCCCATTGCGCCTGCTCGTCGGGGGGAGGGCTGCTGGCGCGTTGACGGTCCAGCACGCGAGTATGCACTGGCACGCGGGGGCGTTGCCTGCTGTGCCTGTTCATTGGGGGGAGCCGCCAGCGCATTGACGGTCAGGCACGCAAATACGCACAGGCGTGCGGGGGCATTGCCCACTGCGCCTGCCTGTCGGGGGGAGGGCCGCCGGCACACGCGTTGGGGCCGGGCAGTGGAATACGCACCGGTGCACAGGGGCGTTGCCCGCTGCGCCTGCTCGTCGGAGGGCCGCCGGCACGTTGACGGTCACGGCAACAGGGACTGCGGGAGGGGTCAGGGCGTTGTGGAGATGTGCACCGGTGAGGACGTTGGTGCTAGTGCTGCCACCACCATGGTGCTGCTGCTGCTGTTGCCGGTGTTGCCGCCGTCACTGGTGGCGCCAGTCCCAGTGCTGCTGCCACCCCCGTCGCTGGTATCGCTGGTCCCAGTGTTGCTGCCGCCACCATTGCTGTTGCTGCCCCCATTGCTGCCAGCGCCATGCTGCTGCCGCTGCCATTGCACCCACTGCTAGTGGTGGTGCTGGCCTGTGGTATCTCACCACCAATACCTGCAAAACAGAAAATATCAGTTGTAGTTGTATGAATAACTCACCTTAAACCCCTGGGGTGAAAGTGACAAAGCCCCTCCGCTTGCGTTTGGGGCAGCGGAGGGAATGGCGGTGGCGATTAGGGCCCACAGTTGAGAGAATGCTACTAACATTCGAGTTGAAATGACTCACGTGAGCCACATCAACTGTGTTGGTGAGCCAAGCACATGCAAACAAGCATTTGCAAACAGCTAACAAACAAGGTCCAAATATATTATTAATAATTTTTTAATAGTTTAACATTATTAATTAGTCTGTAAAAGGTCTGGTCTTAACTGGTTTTGATTGGTCTTGTTAAGTAGGAAGAATGCAAAAATTATCCTAAGTCCACAAACTTCCAAGGTCAAATCAAGGCCAAAAAATCATCTTGACTAGCTTGGGTGACTTAAACTGCCTTCATGATGACTTGGTCACTGTCAAGTGTGTCAAGTCACCAGGACCTTTTGCTGATGAGAAAGTCAGTATGGCGCTACCTGGACAAAAAGGACTCCAACTCAACAGGCAATCTATGAAAACATGCAAAGCACTGCTGGGGAGATGAGGCTGTCACAGCTGTGGACCTAACAAAGCATTCCACAGATGCTCATGCCTCTGTGGTCACCCACCTAGCCTCAAAATAGTGTTGCCGTGGCTTGGCTTGGCTTGGCTCGGGCTCAGCTAAAGCTGGCTTGACCAAATAAGGATGAGCCGAGCCAAGCCAGCTATGTGAGCTCGGCTCGAATCGGCTCGAGCCAGGCTCGAGCCACAGCTAAGTGCCTATTTGGGTTCCTTCTTTGGGAGGTCAGGCAGGGCTGCCCTTGATCAACAGAACGTCACGTGCAGGGTTTGCAGTATGACGCAGTGTGATTCTGAAGCCGCGGTGTGATTGCAAAGCCATGGTAGGATTCAGCGAGGTCGCACAAAGATTAAAATATATTATATTATTGAGCTAGCTATGATACAGAGTTATGGTTAAGAAGTGAATATATTATACCCCGCCGCTGCCGCCTTCGCTGCAGCTGTCGCCACTGCCCCCACCGCCATTGCTGTCATCGCTGCGGTCATATTGCTGTCACCACCGGTGTCGCTGCAGTGGCTGCGTCGCTGCTGTTGCCGCGTTGCTGCGGTCGCCATGTCGCCGCGGTGGCTGCGGTCATCGCTGTCATCGTGTCGTTGTTGCACCGTGGCTCCGTTGCTGTGGTCGTCGCCATGGCTGTGTTGCTGTGGTCGTTGCCATGGTCGCTGTGTCACTGCCGTGTTTGTGTCGCCATGATCACCGCGGTGGCTGGCGTCGCTGCGGTCGCCGTGGTGGCTGGCGTTGCTGTGGTCACTGTGGTGGCTGGCATCGCTGTGGTCACCGCGGCGGCTGGCGTCGCTGCAGTCGCCGCAGTGGCTGCGTCGCTGTGGTCGCCACCGTTGCCACGTTGCTGTGGTCACCGTGTCACCGCGGTGGCTGCGGTTGTCGCTGTCATCATGTCGTCGTTGCGCCGTGGCTCCGTTGCTGCAGTCGTCGCTGTGGCTGCGTTGCTGTCGTCGTTGCCGCGGTTGCTGTGTCGCAGCCATGTTTGCGTTGCTGTGGTCACCACGGTGGCTGCATCACTGTCGTCGCTGCCTGTCGCCCCTCGCTGCATAACCGTCGCCGCTGTCTCTATGTCGCCGCCATCGCTGCCGTCGCCATCATGGCTGCGTCGCTGTTGTCGTCGGCATGGCTGCGTGGCTGCAGTCACCGCCGTGGCTGCATCCCTGCAGTCGTCGTCGTGGCTGCATCGTTGCTGTTGTGGCTGTTGCTGAGTCATTGCTGTCATCACTGTAGCTGCATTGCTGCTGTCGCCACCATGGCTGCATCGTCGCCGTAGCTGCGTCACTGCTGTCGCCACAGTCGTCGCCGTCACCGCCTCGCTGCTGTCGCCACGGTCGTCGCCGTCACCGCCTTGCTGCTGTTGCCCCCATGGCTGCATCGCTGCAGTTGCCATCATCATTGTGGTCGTCGCAGTGGCTGCATTGCTGCTGTCGCCATGTCACTGCCGTTGCTGGATGCACCTAATGTTAGCATAAACGAGTTGAATGAATGTACACACCAAATACAGGAATACCCGAGACTAATACTATGCCTGCACCCATCACACCCGTGACCATAACACCACGAGAATAAC
>QLOS01004373.1:0-30340 GCA_003313725.1 Russula sp. MG48 | reverse complement strand
ATTCGGAGGGACAGTGGGAACGAGCGAGCGGCGTCGCTTCAGTCAGCGCGCCGGAGAGAATAATAGACAGCTCGGACTGGCATCTGATACCGATCTAAAAGATCCGGGCTTGGCGGCCGCAGGATATTGTACTATTATCAGTAGCGAGAACGTCGATCTATTGTGTAGCTGTTGTTGTTCAAACAGTAAAGAAGGAAAGAAACCGCGTAACGTTACAAACGTGGCATCTTGAAGGGGGTTGAGAGGGGAAAGGAAAAAGGACACCAATCGGCGGACCATGCGCACGGAGCTTGACTCATAGATCTCATTGTATTTGTCACCATGATATGGCTGCAGGGACGAGAAGAGCGTTGGTCGGGGAAGCGTGTGGCAAGCGACGAGGCCCATGCTACAGGCCATCAGTTGCGGATCGAGAATTCTGGGTGGGGGTGATGGGCGCGGGCGAGCCACTAGGCCTTTTCACGAGGGATCTCTCCATACTGTAGGACGTGCTTCACAGATGCCGAGCTTCTGCCCAATCATCGGCGCATTCCAGCTACGTGTATTGGGATTTATTGGATCCTAGTGGACGTGGAACCCAGAAGAGCAGCCTGGACAGCGAGGACGAGTGCACCATGCCCGTTTTTGTTGCACTTGTTGATCGCCTTGCGACATGTGAATACCAAGAAGGGAGGGGCCATAAGCTACCAGCAATTTAATAGTCCCATGAGGCGCACTACGGAGAAATAGATTGGTGGACCCGCGAGGGGGGGGATTATGCCATGCGATACTCGGATGACACACTCGTGTCACTTTTTTTTCCACGACAAGAGAGGATGCGCCGAGACGCTTGTGGAATCATTGTGTCCTGGTCAGCTGGCCCGGCCCCTGTCTGCGCACTAGTAGATTCCCATTTTTATGCAGGGAATTTGCGGACGTCATGCGCCTCGCACCCTGTGTGCTAAACACGGCTAACACGACTCGGTGGAGAAGACTGTCCTAGGGTGAAGCCACGGGAGTGGGGCAACGCCGCGGCGACGTGACCCGGCCAGACGCACCCCCTTCATGGGGGTTTTCGTGATCCTTCTGACCAAAGACGCGAGATGCTAGAAGCACAGCCAGATTAGGACCAGCGCTAGCGTGCCATCGCAGGCATCCAAGCATATGTGAAATCCATAGAGCCGGTAACGAAAACAAGCTTTGTCTAATGGCGCAGACTGTTATCGGAATCTGACGGCCCATCAAAGGTGCCATTAAACTTACTTCAATACGGCAGATGTCATGATGGGACCGTGATTGAGCTCGCCGCGCGGCGCAGATAACGTGTGGGGAGTAACGCGATACCCTTTTGACAAAAGATGAAATTATCACGGTCTAGATACAGGGGCGACCTACGAACGACGGACAAGATGAACGCAGTACAGTAAAACGTGTGGCATGAGATAAAATAGAAAAATATGAGACAACATGAAAAAGAGAGGAAAAATCACTACCTTGGTAAATCGCTTTCAGTACTCCACTGCATCATCATCATCCGCCGGCATGGTCACGGAATCGTCCTTCCTTTCCTGCTCGTCTGGTCTGGAGCTGTCCTGTTTCGAAACTGATCCGTGTCCTTCCTCGGCAGGTGTCTCATCCACATCCATTTTAGCTTCCGACGGTGAAGGCTCGGGTTTGGAGCTTCCAGTCTGTTCGTTATTGTCGACGAGATCTGGCCTGGTATTGTCCTCTGCCTTGGTGGCCTCACGCTCCGCCTGCTTGCGGGCCTCTTCATCGACCACTCGCTGCCGGAGCTCCCGAATCTCATTGATGGTGGAGTCACGTTCGCCGAGAAACGCGCTCCACTCCTTCTCAGCAGTTTCAGCCGCCTTAATCACCAAGTTTCTGTCAATATGGCAGCGGCAAAGTATAGGACGAATTACCTCTGCTTTTCTTTTAGCAATGAAAGCCTCCTGAGAAGGTGTCAAGACCGCTGGAAGGTAGTACAATGGTGGAGGATGTGATCTCGATGGCTCAAGGATCCATTTGTGCGAAGGTGGAGGGCTCGAATCCTCAGAGGGAATCACATCTGACGTGAGAAGGAAGTTGGCGAGGATGGGAAGTCGTGTACGACGAAGCCGATGCTAGTGAAGATCCCAAGCCATCTTAGCTCTGCCAACGTCAAGATCAGCGCGCAGGTGACTTACAATCGAGTTCTTCAATTGTATCTCCTCCTCCCTCCGGTTTGCAGTATGCTTGTCTTTCTTCGCCTCTTCGGCTCTCCTGACAGAGTCAGTCTCTTTTCGGAGTCTATCCTGTAGCCTTTTATCAATCAATTGTCGTTTCTTAGCCTGGGCGTGAGGTCAGATATGGCGTAGTTGTGAGTACAGGCGTGAGCTCGCACCGCTTCGCTGGCGTTTCGAGCCTCGTCTTCAGTTTTTGCCTTGTTCAGAGTCCCAACGAGAAGTCCAAACATACTCTTGCCACGCTTGCGCTCCCTATGTTCGATAGTCAGATCCAATCGCGGTCGTTTCTTTGGTGCGACTGCTCCAGATGCTGTTGCCTGGGCGGCGTCTTGCATAGTCGCGTCAGTATCCAGTTCTTGGTCTTTGCTGGGAGCTTGAATTTGTCTGTATGCATAATACAGAGGGATTAGCTCAGGACGGAAACAAAAATGTATTAACCGACTCGTCTGTGGACATGATTATCCCTTGTCCTTGTTCTTGTTCTTTTGGAGTGGTCAGAAGTGGGGAGTGTCGGAGATTCAATTAACGGAGACGCGCGTGGACAAAGCATGGCTCTTGGGCCTTGGACTTGACCATACCCACGCCTTTCATTTAGTCGCAGCTGGCAAGCCCTTTCACACAATGTCCCCCAGATCCGCGATACACGCTGCTAGGCCCGTAAAAACTCAAGTGACGCAACCCTCAGCCTCAGTAACGAGTAGGAAGAGAAAGGTAATACCCAGGAAGGAGATTCCACTCGGAGACCGGGTACAACGTCTCTTCACGTCCCTTTGCGCGCAGATTGACGGAAGCCACTTCACAAATGCGATCAAGACATGCGACAAAGGTATGTGTCTCTCCATCTACTAGAGATCTGTTCGATAATTTGTCCTAGTTCTCCGTCTCGTACCCGACGACAAGGATGCTAAGCAGACAAAGCTTTTCCTCCTCTTACAAACGGAACGTTATGGTGACGCCCTCGCGTTACTTGGGCATTCTAAGGAGTCCTCCGCGTTTGAGCTTGCATATTCGCTTTACCGACTCCAACGCCTGGATGAAGCAGCCCACCTTATTGATGGGATCAAGCAGAGGCAGGATCAAAATCGGGGAGCCCTGCACCTGGAGGCACAACTGGTACACTATCTCTCTGGGTTGATACGCAATTTGAGCTCATCCTCTTTAGAATTATAGGCAAGGCAATTGTCAGGTCGCTTTCGGCCTGTACAACCAGCTCCTTGACTCCTCTGACCCGGTAATATCACCAATCTTTATCATCACCTTATTCAGTGCCTCTGATTGCCACATCCAATCCAGAGCAGCGAAGAGTACTCAGATATCTTGACCAATCTACGAGCGTCACAGAGACACCTTGATTTCATCAACGCTGACTACCTTCGTGCTCTTGATGGTCTAAGTTCAGACGTGACAGGGTCACTGGAGCATATGCCTCCTCCGGCGCCACCGGCCTCGTCGCACAGCACAAGTCTAGGGGTCGTAGCGTCTACAAACAAACCCGAGGACACGGTAAGGGAACCGGCTCCCGTGCGAAAAGTTCGCGCGCGACGCGTGCCGAAAGGGATTGTACCCGGTGTGAGCCCGCCCCCTGATCCGGAGCGATGGCTTAAGAAAAGCGAACGATCGACGTTCCAGCAAGCACGGGGAAAGAAGAAAGGCGGCGGTGGTGCTACACAAGGGGTGGTGGAAAGTGTGGGGGGCTCAGCCACGGGTGGTCATGGTCGAAGCGGGGGGCACGGAAGAGGGAAAAAGAGGAAGTGAGGTAAGGTTTGTGTCCTCGGGATAGTCTCCCATCCTCAAACCTCGAGGCACCATCAGGGGTGATCTAAATAGTACACATTCAGGCGACCACGGCTTTTGTAAGAGCTTCTTTTTTCACAAAAGCGACATGCGTCGTGCATATGTCCTCTTACTCTCGTCATATTCTTCCGCATTTCCAGCCCACGCGCAATCTGTTAGCGCCCACCACCACCAATCCTCCGTTTATCCACTGTCACGTGGACGGCTCTTGTGTTCCCTTCGCTACCCGAATTGAGCATGCCGACTTCTCAATCTTACTTGCATCACTCACACTTGGAACAAAGAACATTTTCTGATGTCCTCATCTCTCATATTTTCTACGAACCCTAGCGAAATCTCGTCATCTACCTCATGTTTATAGTGCGTCTTGGGCGTTCTTCCGGCACGTTTTGTCGGCAATTAACGATTACTGGAACGAGCCAGGCTGGAAGTCTCGACCAAGATTCAGGTTTTGAGTGAACTGCTTGGGTTATGTGTTGAAGGGTTGCTATGCGTAGCTTGTCTATGACTTGTATCATGCTGCGTCCATAGGCACTCTGGGCACATTCCTTTCCTCAACCGTCCGTCATACCTCCCAGGAACTTCTGATTCGCAAAGAATTCGTATCAGAGAAAGGGTCAGTCACATGGATTTCGCGTGGTAGTACATGCGCGACACGCCCCAAAGCAATGTTCATTAAGTGAAATGCATGGGAGGGCTCATGTCCCGTCATGCAACCGCTTCCCACTCGCCTGCGGCCATCCCCGAGTATGCCTGGAACGCGCAGGCTAGCAGGCGAAACATATAAACCCTATCCACTGCGTTGAAATTGCTCAGACTTGCACGGTCCTCTCCCATTGTTATTCACCTCTCTAGTCAAGATGTCGCATCCCACTGTCCGCGGTGTCGTTGTCATCACGCGCAATGGTGACCGCTTCGATTACTACCAGGACCCTATCACGTACCAGAGCTCTCATACCGACTCCACTCCTCTGGGCGAGGTGGGTCGGCATTCACTTCGTGCTTGTAACATTTGTTTGACAGTCACGTGAAGGCCCAAGCGTTCCAGCTTGGCACACTGCTTCGCAAGGAATACTTCGAACCTTCCTCGGCCAACTACATTCACAACGTTCGCAACGACCTCGTCGACCTTGACCAGGTTCACGCTCGCATCAAGAATGGCGGCGAGGGCCGCGTTGTGTTTGACTCCACTATCGCTCTCCTGCAAGGCTTATTCCCTCCCACCGAAAAGAACACCATTGAGCTTGCGAATGAGACTAAGGTCACCGCTCCTCTCGGAGGATACCAATACGTCCCTGGTGAGTTCTACACGCCGCGTGTCAAGCTTGTCTGTTGAGTTCGCTGCAGCTGAGACCGTCGAGCCTTCCAACGATCGCTCCCTCGAGAGCTGGACGGACTGCCCGGTAATAACAGCGACTTATGTGCAGCACGAGCTTTGACATAAGCTATTTAGGTATTTGAGGATCACGTGAAGAAGTTCTACAGTTCGCCCGAATTCAAGGCTGCGGCGGAGGGCGCCGAGCCATTCTTCAAGATCGCAAAAGATTTCACTTTTGGCCGCACTCTCACCCTTGAGAACGTGGTAAGTGCTCTATAGCCGATGTAGAGTCAGCTCGCTTATTTTCACGTGTACAGGTTAACGTACGCTCTTCATTCCCTGGCAGCGGGATCACGCTTCACTGAAGACGTTCACCTGTAGATCTATGACTTCATGAACCATCAGTTAACCCATAACAAGACCTATGCCCATCGCCTTCCTCCCACATTGATTGAGCAGGCGCGCCACTGGGCTAACTTCCACGAGGAGGGTGTCTTCTCGGACACTGCCATTGACGGCATTGGGAACAGTGCGTTATCCAGTTCCTTTTTCTGTCTAACAATATCTGACCACTTTGTCGTAGTCGCCGGACGCACAATTCTGCAATCGGTCATTAGCTCTTTGGAGCGAATCACTTACGATGGTGACCCCTTGCAGTTCCTCGTCGAGTCGACCACCTACCAGCCTTTCATTTCCCTCTTCGCGCAGACCGAGATGATTAAGAGTGACCCAACCCTCAAAGGCATTCGTGCGTGTGACCACAAATGCGCATATATCAGACATTGACCAATGTGCTTGCAGCTGACTTTGCCTCTGCCCTCGTCATTGAGCTGCGCCGCGGCTCGCTTCCTGACAACCGCGACTTTTTGCGCTTCAAGTTCAAGAACGGGACCGATGACGACTTCCGTACTATCCGCGTCTTTGGTCATAGTGCTGACATCCCCTTGACCGAATTCATCTACCGCGTCGAGGTATTTGTTTGTTTGCGGTTCGACGTAACCAGCTTCCTCAGACTGCCATCTTTCCGCAGAACGCTGCGATCGGTACCAACGACAAATGGATGAAAACTTGCGGTGCCTCGAAACTTTCGACCCCGGCGCCTTGGGGCATACCAGGGGTACCTCTCTTGCAGGGAAGCCGCGAGCAGTCCCCAGTCGCGAGCGCCATGTGTGGGGCGCTTTTCGTTGCCCTGTTCATGCTCGCTGTTCTCGCTGCTGCCAAATTCTTCAAGCGCTCGAACCGTGGCCGCATCGCCCTTCGCACAAATGGCGTAAGTGTCTCTTCTTCGCTGCCGGCCGATTTGGTCGCTAATCATGACAAAGGATGAAGGGTCGCTCGTTCTTCCGACGACAGAGAAGCGCCCTGTGAGTTACTGAAATTACATACCGCTCGCCTCCGAACTCGATTTGCACTGTTTGTTCTGTATACTCTGATGGACGTTTGTGTATAACTTAAGGGCCGTGTCGAGATATGAGTAGTGGCGGCCAGGGTCAGGGTCGTGAATATTGCCAAAGCTGCTTGATCCGAAGAGTCCTCACACGCCCAGGGTTTTCAATACGCGAAAAATTCACCTGTGCGCTTAGCTTTGATTTTACTTACAGTGTACTCTCGCATCCGTTGTATTCCATTGTTCTGCAGCTATGGTTGGGGCGCTTCCTGGATAGTAAGCCCGCCGATTGCGATCACGAGGCATTCCCTTTTCGTTTCCGCCACGGCAAGACAAGCTGGGGATACTATTTGGGTTTTGATCTTTCAAGCCGAATTAGTCGATTGATGAGATCTGAAGGGGACTGATGGAATGGCATTTGTATGAAACAGTTTATGAGAGAGTAGTATTGGCAAAAGATCCGTCGGGATCCTCAAGATGCTAGAGGAGTGGCATGACAGATTCCTCAGCCGTCCTGACGGGACAGCTAGGATCGCCTCTCATGAGAAGAAGGGAGCCGGATAGCCTTCGGACCACCAGTAGCTCTGGGAGGAAGGACTCCGTAGTCTCCGAATACCCGGGGCCCGGGGGGTTAGGGGTGCAGGAGAATAAAGCATTGTGACTAGATCGACGTCTTGAACGCCGATCAGAGGGTTAGCAGGGATGACAAATTGGTGGGTCGCTAGTCGGCTCAGCTTAAGTGGACTTAACAAAGGAATGAATGGGATTGAGATTTACGGCACTGCCTGTGGGTATCGTATCAGTGTCCAGGGTCTACCAAGAGCCCGAGTACAACTGAGGCCGAAATCCTTCCTGGCGGCCGGTGTTTGATGCATGATGCAGAGCTACCAGTAAGCCCACGGGGCTACGATAGCGACCCACGAGGTACGAGGCGGGCGTGTCACGGTGATGCTGCGAAGGCGGAACGAAACGAGAGAGAACCAAACTTGAACTGCCAGTGTTGCCAAGGTACACGTCCATCATCATCTGGCGATAGACCGACGTCCAGAGAACTTTATCAGTACTAGGCTTCAAGTTCACAGTCATCGTGACTTGCCTCTATCGATTCAAGAGGCCTTGTACTGGCCCTGGCTTCTCGACTCGATCTCGACGACAACGCTGAAAAGTCCGTGGGGCATCGACAGGAACTCGGATTGCGCCTATTGCGGCTATTTCCAACCCCAACGGGTAGCTCAGTCACTGTATGAGTCATATATGCAGGTGACCGAACTGTATAGGCGCGGGCAACTTGAAGACGCCACGCGGTCTCACTAACCTGAGGGTCACGGTCGTTCTATAGATATCCCAGCCTGTGCATATCCAGGTGTTCTACTGGATCTACAGTATAGCATCTCAGACTCCTTTTGTTGATTAAATGCCTCATCTATTTTCCCTCTCCCAGCCGGATGTCTTACTAAAGATGTGGCAGGCTTCCATCCGTGCTTGGTTGTATGTAACGGGATTTCTTGCGTCCAGGGTCTCGCAAGTGACGCTCTCCGCCGCTCAGGCGGACTTACCGTATCTTTTGGGTCTTGGTCGGTTGATCTTTCTATTTTACACTAAGGCCTGTGATTCTGAGTTGTCCCCACTGGTACTTCTAGGAATTGCGGATATCACAGGGTAAGGGTGTATCCCCACGGTCATAGCCTGAGTTCATTCACCGAGTCGAATTTATCCTGGCCGTTCTTGGAACTTTTCATTCAGACCTGTGGTGGAGACCAATATGATGGTTCGTCCCCATTTTTATTCCCTCGTATTCCTCGTATCCCCCTTCGTGTCATCTGGCTTCTTTCCTTTTTCCCTTTATGGTCTTCGACATTCGATACATATATCGCCGTCGGCGAGGATTAGCCGCGACGCTCTTGCGTTTCACAAGAGAGGTCGGAAATTCCGATGCCCTACGGAGGCGAACTCCCGTGCCATGAGCATAGAACTGGTTAACGTGCCCACCGACGTTCTGTCGTCATTGACGTTGGTCCTCTTCCCTTCAGCGTTCGTGAAGGGAAGGGGGTGCTTGTGTGGACTCGGGTGGGGTGTATTTATATTTTTTTCTTTGTCGAAGCTGCTGGCGGATTGCACCTGATTTTGACGGTTCATGGAAATCAGGGCTATGCCCATTTGCCCCAAATCGACACTGGGCTCCATATGCGCCAGCGAAGCCGCGCATTTATCATCGCTGAATCATCCAATGCGACGAACCGAGTTGTCTTCATCAACGCTGGTTAGTACACCCTTGCAGTGGAGTTGTTCGAAGCGAGGGCTGATGCTCGCTCGCTCGTCTCTACCCTCGTGCTCTCATTGTGATATATCACATCTTTTTGTCCCGGCGCTCAGACATAGCTTTCGGAGATACCGGCATCCGGCGTTCCATCATTTCCAGTCTTGCTGAGCTTTTTCCTGGCGTCTATGACGAAAGGAATGTCGCTATCGTCGGCACGCACCAGCACGCGGGTGTTGGTGGATACACCGAGAACTTTCTCCCGCAGATCACATCGTGGGGCTACGTCAGTGAGACGGCTGAGGCCATCGTACAAGGGACCGTGCTCGCTGTGCAGCGTGCCCACGCAAACCTTGCGCCCGGCTCCCTCGGGCTTGGGGATGTCACCATTGCTGACGCTAACGAAAATCGTAGCCCAAGCGCATACCTGGCAAATCCCCCGGAAGAACGTGCGCAATATGATAGCGACCGGGACACAACATTGACCCTGCTGGGATTTGTCGACGCCAACGGGGCAAGGATGGGATTCTTGAGCTTTTTCCCTGTGCATGGGACTAGTTTATACGAGGTAACCCACTTCTCCGTTCCGGGTTGATATCTTGGTGAATATACACCTTCGGAAGAACAATACATTGATCAGCAGCGACAACAAAGGCATGGCCGCCTACTTATACGAATGTAAGTGTCCAGGACCTCGCTGCCAGGACTTTCTTACCACCTTGTCTGTATCGCAGCTCTTGTAGAGCCGAACGCGATGCCCGGTAACAACACGTTTGTTGCGGGATTTGTCCAATGTAGGTCCTATTGATTTCCTTCGACCAAGGACCTGCATGTAACGCATTCTCTAGCAAACGCTGGGGACACCAGCCCTAACACGTATGTTTTCAGTCGGTACGAGATGAGAGTCATGGTTCGATTTTTTTGTGACAGCCTTGATGCTTTCTGCGAAAGCCCCGGTAAACCTTGGGATGGGAAGCCTTGCGATTTTAATAGTTCGACGTGTGGAGGCACCGCCCAGGATTGCCACGGACGGCATGTCTTCTAGCACCCCCGATCTGTGTCTGGGGTTGAGTGATTGCGCGCAGAGGGCCCGGATTCCGGATTTCCGACTTCGAGTCGAACCGCATCATTGCGCAGCTGCAGGTCGATGGTGCTCGCTCACTCATGGACAGTAATAATCTTACACCAGTAACGGGTGCTGTACGGAGCGTGCACACGTACCTCAACATGTGCGCCGCCGATTAGTTCACATTCGTAAACTGACTATCTGAGTGCTTCACTCTAAGGTCGTTCTACTCGTTTGCTCTTCCTAATGGGACCACGGTGCAGACCTGCCCACCTGCACTTGGTACGGCCCTCTCCTGTTACTTCCTTGTTCTTGTAATACTTATTTATTTTTTTACAAAGGGTATTCGTTCGCCGGCGGAACAACGTTCGTCCTCATTTACCCTTTTTTGTTCATGCATCCGAACTCATGCCCATTTTGAGAAAGAGATGGACCTGGAGCATTTGACTTCGTACAAGGTGATAATTCGTCTAGGCCGCAGTAATTCCTACTGTCTGTCTGACATGATGGCCGCACTGATGTGATATTTATTCAGGAACCCGTTATGGGAGGCCTTCAAAGGTGTGGCACTTTTCTTCCCGACGTTTCAGTCCGATGGTGTAAGGGTTGGGCAAGACTGGCCGGACGCTGTCCAAATGTTTTCTTCTGACCGTTGGTTTCTAAGTTCTGATCATTACGACCCTTACGAATTACAGGCTTCGTCACGCCTCTGCCTGATGCCGACCAAATCGCTTGTCACCTCCCGAAACCGATTCTTTTGAATACTGTTCGTCGCGACACAACCTCCGGGCTCGGACTTTCTTTCGGTGCTGATTACCCATTCCAGGGGTATGCGCATATACCGTACGACTGGTCGCCTAGTACCGTGGACATCCAGATGTTACGTGTTGGGAACTTCGTTATGTTGATCATCCCGGGAGAAATGACAACGATGGCAGGAAGACGGATACGGTATGTCCGACGACCCATTCGATATTTCGCGATGGCGTTATGCCGTCACCCAGAATTCTTCTCATTGAGTTAATTTTCGAAACGCGGGCATGGCTCATACGTAGTTTCACAGGGAGGCCGTTCGGGCTCGGCTCATCGCAGATGAAATAATCGGGGAAGATGCGTGCGTGGTTATTGCGGGACCCGGCAACACATACGGCCACTACGTTACGACAATTGAGGAATATGGTGTGCAACGCTACGAAGGCGCCTCCACAATCTTCGGACCTTGTATGTCCCCAGTACGTTTGTGGCGTTACAGACACCGACTGTACGGAATGTGACAGACACCCTTGATGCATACATCGACAAGTATACCGGTCTGGTATCCTACTTGGTCGAAAACGCCACGACGGGAGCCAAACCACCGTCCGACCCTGCTCCTCCCAACTTGACCTTGAACCCCAAATCGTCGCGGGTATGCTGTTTCTTTCCTGATTTCGTTCCGCTGACGCTGCCCTCCGCACTCTTTCAGCTTCCCGTCGTCTTGGACAGCCCAGCCTTCGGCCATGGCTTCGGGGATGTCCTAATCGACGTGCCCGCAGGGTCGGTATTTAAGGCCGGCCAAACTGTCTGGGCTCAGTTTGTTGGAGCTAATCCCCGGGTATGCGACGCATCGTCGTCATATCGACATAGAACGATGCTAACTGTTCTGAAGAACAATCTAAGACTGGAGGGCACGTTCTTGTCCGTTGAGCAACTCATCGATGGCAAATGGCGTGCCGTGCGGTCGGACTCACACCCATCGACCATATATCGATGGAGTAGGGTTGTGAGCCTTTCTCATCTGAGCCTTCTTTGCATCTCAATCTCAATTTTTGTTCGTAAGTTCCTTGGAATAAGCAACGTCAACGTGTCATGGTGAGCGCATAACAACTGAATACGCGTACACCTCTAACACTTATCCGTATCCGTAAAGGACCATCGAATCCGGGACACCAAGTGCGTTGATTTGACGCTTTAGCGTCGGCGAGATTGTCTGATTGAAAATTCTTTCAAGGCGGAACCTATCGACTCGTATATTTCGGCGACTCTAAGGTTGGTAGGGATATCTCCTCGTTTTCCGGGGTTTCGTCTAGCTTTTCTGTTTCTTGAACTGTGACCAGACTATGTGACTGATTTTGTGTACGGAATCGAGACGAACGATTTACTAAATTATACAACCTGTGGAATACATCGTGACTAGAAGTGTCGAAACGTGGCGTGTGGTTACAAAACAGTGTTCATGGTCCCCAGAAGTGGTTGAGCTCTTCTGTTGCCAGTGCTAAGCGGTGCAACCTCTGTTTTAGACGTTCACGTTCTCTCTTGACTTCAAGTGGCTCTTGTAGGAGATCACTACAACGTTCCACGGCGCCGGGCGAGCTGAACCCGAAACTCCGGCGCAGTACGGGTGCCAGGCCCTCGCAAACGCCACGGACGAGTTCCGCGTCGACCACGAGCGGTACGTAGTCGACAAATCGGTGCAATGCAACTACATGGGTATAGGTGAGAAGATTTTCCAGCGCATAGGAAAGAGGCGATGTGACGAGGTGTACCTTCAAAGCCTGCGCTTGCCGAGGCCATGTCCTCAAGCGCAGAATCCGCGGGTGAGGGCGGAAGGAGTTTGACGAGTGAGTGTTCATCAACTGACAATCCAATCTTGCCAAGACTCGCCTTCGCCGCGTTGACAGCTGAGGTGAATGTCGGGGAGGCTGAAGGTCCGCCTGGCGAGGCCATTCGATTCAGGTCCCGTAGCACAGTATTGTTCTCAGGGCTGGCAAGCCCGCGTTGCATCTTCAGGTGGGACAAGAACTTGTCTTTGCAATCCCGGTAGTATCGGTCATTGCGTGTGTGTCCATTGCGCTCTAGCTTGAGGAGGAGCGCTGTAGCTGTTCGTGTCCTCGTATCGCACTCTTGCAGGTGAGCCTCGATCGTATCACTGGAAAGGGATTGTCGATATGATCATGAGTGACAGTGCCAGTGCCAGATAGAAGGTGGCCGCACTACATGTGGGTGGGCAATCCGCCGTGTAAGAAATGCCCACATCTGGCGTCCACTGTCTTGCGGATGAAAGTTCTGAGCAAGTTCGTTGCCCTATTGACAAATTGGCTTGTTGGCATATCCCAGTTGGCTATGAAGGAGCGAAGATACTCCTCCGCTACCTCAGTCTGTCCGCCATCCGGGAGTCCACGAACAGACGAACTAGAAGGGGCAATTTATTAGGCGTGCAATAGAAGAAGCCACCATGTCTTACCGAGACTTTTTGTTGAGGACATCATCCAGGAATATTATCTTGCGTGTACCGTCAGCTGCAGGAAGTTCACCATCCTCGAGCAAAAGTTCAGGAAGGCGAGTGACGGAGGGTTGGTCTTTAAAGACGGTATTCTTGTTCCATGCACGGAACTCGGGGCATGTTACCCTGAGCTCGTTTTTGAACCGCACCGCTTCATCCTCGATGAGATATAAAACATTGCCGTCATCTCGTGATCGTCGCTCCACCCCACCTTCAACGTCACGGACGAGTTGGTCGATCAGCGAGTTGATATCCCCAATGCAATCGTCTGACGGTGGCTTGCCTAGCCGATTTAGCTCCTGGGTTGTGCTCTCTGCTAGTTCCTGGACTTGTACAACAATATCCGGGACTCTGCAGGGATATTATTCATGGCGAGCCCTGAACAGGTATAGATCGTTGCGTACTTAAGTGATATCAAGTTTGAGAGGATGTCCTCAAGATGTCGGACGAGTTTTGTTGTCCCAAGGTGGCTCTGGGCCTGCCTAGGGAGGCCGTACCAAGGACGCTCCTTCTTAAACCAACAATCTTCCTGCTCGCGAGCCTCCACGAGCGTTGGCTGTGGGTGTGCGCTTTGGGTATCAGGTAGCTTGACGCAGAACCAGCCGTGATCCAATGGCTCAACGTCGCCACTGATGTACCGCGCCCATTTCTCTTGGGCAGCCTCCGGACTTCTGTCCGGCTTGGTCAGTACACCTAAAAAATCATGCTGTAAATGAACGAGAGTTCACAGGGTAAACATGAGGGTAACTTACCGACGGTGCGCCGTCCATGCGGATCATATTGACGCGCAAGGTCATACGCGCCTTGGTTGGCGAAATCAGCTAACATTTTATGTCAGCAGCATTACTTTGAGTGCAAGATACTACAACATACTTTCGCAAGTGATGGTCATGAGGATGATACAATTTTCCTTAGAGATATACCCGGTCACCAAGTTCTCAATGAGTTGGATGTTGTCGCGGTTTCCACTTGTCCCAACATTACGAATTAGGCCTGCGAGGATCATCAATAGACAAGCACGCTACAGTCAGGATTTTTGGGACGTACCAGGCAGGTCCACAAAGGAGATGTCGCTGTATTCACGACCCGTTATCTCTAGGCAGATTATATTTGGAGAGAAGGAGAGCTCGGTTGGGGCAGTATGCAAGTCGATGCTCTCCTCTAAGAACTCCTGAGCAGGAGTCTTAGGATTAAGAATAGCGAGCTGGGCTCGTAAGATACGGTCTTCCAGCATTTCCTTCTCCACTATGACATCACCGAAGGGCTCTTTAGGCTGTCCAGACGAGCTCTGCCCTCTTGATGTTGTGATGCGACGCAAGAAGACTCGACATGACCACGGACCGTCTCCGTGAGTCAGCCGGCACTCAATAGGACACCTGCACGAAGCGGCGTCGGCCTGCGCGACAATGGTCAACGCAATGGATAGAATCCCCACCTCGTGCATGCGTCCCCCGGTGCTTTTAACAAGGGGATACCGGAGACGGCCTGAATCAAAGATGATTTCCCAGAACTTTGCGAACCTATCACAGCGATACGCGGAAGGTCGATGTCGATGTCAAGCCTTTTTAGTTGTCAGTCGGGTGGGAACGTTGACGACGGTCGGATGGTGCTTACTCGATGTCGTGCAAATTATTGACGAGGCGCAGCCGCTGCTGACCACTGTGCGTGTTTCTACTTCCCACTATCGCTTCATTGTCGACCTGGGTGGTAGTAGACGAGCGGTCAGACGGGTCTATCGTGATCATTTGCGACGAAGGAGACGCTGTTCTAGGTGGAGAGTCTGGGCCGTTGACGACGATGATCGGAGGTGCGGATTGTGGACGCTAATTGTGGGGATAGTCGTGCTGGATAGTGCGAGCGGTGAGGAAAAGACTCACGAGCGATGGATATAGAACCCTCATATCAAAAGGTGCCACAACCTAAGATTCGAAGAGAGTCGATGAGGGGAGGCCTGGATTGCGCCTTTGTTAAGTGTGCGCGCTTATTGTGATTTCCGCAGCTGCGAAGACCCCGCGGGTTTCTGATCTTTTCTGTGCGCAGACATGGAAGCCAAAACATGTCATCAGCATGTCATCTGGCAAGTGCAACGTGCTACTGCGGATGCTGCGGACGGGACATCGTGTAGACCGTTCTAGGCAGTAACGAAACTCACCTTGGTCAGCTGCCGCCTTAATCACACAATTACTTCACATTCCCTTTCTATTCAGAAATACAACTACAGTACGCAGTAAGTTTTCTGGATCACATGAACGCATCTACAAGCTCCTTTCTCGCTAATATGAGCCGCTGCAGCCTCTTCTGCAACTCACTGCGACGTTCGATGATGTCTTCTGGCTCGCTCAACAGCATCCTGCAGCGTTGATACGCGTCAGGGCCACCGATAGCGAGGCCCCTGAGGAGCGCCCCCTCGAGGCTGACTGACATGCGGCGCAACATCGTTCTATCGATACCCATAGGGACGGTGTCCACGAACCTCTTGTACGCGACTGTGATCGATGTTACGTTATACAGCCAGGGGTGGAAAGAGGCGCCATGTACCTTGAAAATAGGCGCGGACATCAGCCATTATTTCGATGGCCGGTTCCATGGGATCCAATGGGAGTAAGTTAGCCAACGCTGGGGCATTGACGGCTTGCAGCCCCATCTTGGCGAGGGAGGACAGCGTGTCATTCATCGCCCTCGTCATGTCTTCGTCATCAGTGCTCTCCAAGTTCCTTATAAAATTGCTTTTGGCTCTTGAACGAGTTCCTTTGTAGTAAGTCAAGAACTTTGAGCGATAATCCATAAAATAGTGCTCATTCATAGTGAAGGGCTCGTGCTCGTCCTCGAGTAACGAGTTAATGTGCTGCCCTGCGGAATCCGCACATTCCTGTATATGATTTTGGACAATATCCCTACGAGTTGTTGTTAACAAGACGTAAACACCGGCCGAGAGAACATGGTAAAGCCTACGTAATTGCCTGCTTGAGACGACCATAGGCATATTGGGAGAAGTGGTCTTCTACCAATAACTTGACGCGGCGGTTCAGCTCTTTCCTTACAAAATCAAAGTATTGCTGCGAGGGGTGGTCCCATCGCTTCACGAAGGTACCGATAAATTGCTTTATGATAATATACGGGAAGATGTTTGGGAGCTCTCGAGTGACGGCACTGACAAAATCAAGGTCAAGACTGAGCGTGAAGGCGAAGTTGAAACCCTTGCTTACGAGTTTGCCCTCTTCATGACATCCTCGACAAAGATGGCTCGCCTAGGGTCGCCAGGCTCATAATCCTGTTCTCCCTCTTCATTGGAAAGGAACGAAAGAGGCGGAGGGGCTGGCACAGCCTTGACATCTTTCGGACGCTCGAGCGGTCGGAAGTCGGGTGCGGTCTGGCGGATTGCCTTCTTGAATTCCAGTCGGGGCTCACGAAGAGCCTGTATGAGACCGTCATCGTCCGGAGACCCGCCAACAAGATGCTCAACAGAGCGGACGAAGGCGCCTATCAGCTTCAGGATCTCCGCTACTGGCTCGGACGATGGTGGGCTCGGGAGTCGGGAAATGTCGTGGTTCGTTTTCTCGAGCAGCCTGTCAAGTTCCTCCTGCAACTCGGGAAGCCTGCCAAAGACTTAGAATTATTTACAAAAATCAAAGCAGCAAAAACTTGCCGTTTGGAAATCAAGTCAGACAAAACTTGGCCGAGACGTCGCGTAAGTTTGTCGGTACCCAGGCGTCGCCGGTAGAGCCATTCCAGGTTCGACCACGGTGCCCTGGTTTGGAAAAACTCGGCCTCTCTTTCGCGGGCTTGATCATACGTGATGCCACTTCTGATGTCCTGGGAGTCAGGGTTCTTCACCGAAAAGTACTCAATCCCTCCATCCGTGCCACTACCCTGAATCTTGCCTATCCAAATTGCCTCTTCGCCAAGCGGTATCCGGTCAGGTTTCGTGAGGACACCTACGCAGCCACCATTAGCAACTCGAAGGAGCATCACACAACGTCGAAATACCAATTGTCCGGGCGCCATCTGGGTCAAAGTGAGCAGCAAGACGATGAGCGTTCTGGTTTTCAAAGTCGGCTGTGAACGTCAGTTGTAGGAGGGATTATACGGGCCGGTTTGTTGAAGATGAACATACTTTCACACGCGATTGTCACTAGGATAATACAACTCTCTTTACTAATGTACTCTTCAGCGAGCTGTTGAACAAGGCGCGCGTCGCGAGGTTCTCCTCCAACAATCAAACCTACCATAGTTTAGTCTTTTGCTAGACTTAGACATTTGTATCACCTACCTGGGAGGTCAACGAAGGAGAGGTCATCGACATCTTTCCCACAGATCTCTAAGCAAACTGAGTTCGAAGAAAATGATAACTGTCTCTCCTCTAACACCTCAGGAGATGCTTCCAAAAAATGGTGATTCGGGGTACGGGGATTTAAGATTGCACACTGAGCACGGCGGATCCGCTCAGTAACGAGGGGCTTAGAGAAGATTGGACCCCCAAACTCGATTTTGCGTGGCTGTGAAAGCACCTTGCCGTCATCCTCCGTGACAATCCGCAGAGAAACCACACAACGCCAGGGCCCCACAGAGCGCGAGAGCTGGCATTCTGTTGGACATCTAATATCATGCGCGACGCATTAGTCTCATGGAAAAAATAGGAACCAACGAAGGTCTTACCTAGTACAAGTACCGGAAGCGCGGGGAAGGGTAATGCCCGAAATGGACTCTATGAGTGACGACTTTCCTGCACTCTGCGACCCGAGGACCGCGATGACGGGGATGTCCAGATCGAGGTGGGCGCTGCAGGAGAGAAAGAAAAGAACTCAGGCGAGCAGCGGATGGGGTCTACTGTAGTCCTCACCCCGTCGCTCGAAGGCGATTAACAGAGTCAAGCATGCGACGCTTCTGTGCAACGTATTGCGGGTCCGAGAGACCGACTGGGGTGTCCACTGGTATTATGTCGGTAAGGCTACATGGAATCTCGAGGTTACTACCGATGTCGGTGCTGCCGTCCGATGGGGTCATCATTGATATGAGGGATCGTATTCGCATAAAATAGAGGGGAAAACTGTGTTCTCTGAGAAAAATGAGTTGCGCGAACGGTCCTTTATAGATTTTTGCGAGATGTGACCGCTTTTGTAAGATGGTTCTGAAAGTGATTCGAGGGGTACGCTAAGTGCAGAACCTCCAGTGCAATGCATTATAGAGACGTAAGGGAGGAGCACCGCCAAGATGTGCGATATTGAGATCTAGACGTGCCAAGAGAGCCGGAACGATGTCGACGGTCAACCTATTTGGACCAAGAAAGGACAAAAGAGCAGTACCACGCTCAAAAAACCGTTACAGAACGCGCAACGGCCAGCAAGAACCCCCGGCGACTCGCTAAGAGGGAAGTCCGAGTCGCAAAGGCGCGCGAGTACAAAAATCTCGGTGCGTATCGAGCGCCCGAAGACGAACAAGCTAACCCCAGTTAGGACAACTGATAGACCAAAAGATAAGGGCACAGGTCAACGATGTCACATCCATGCAAGGAGGGTAAGAGGGTAACGACAATTATTGTTAATTCGCCACAACCTCCCAGTTGCTCCCGTCGCCACGCGGTCGCATCGAGCCATCATTAACACATCAACACACGTACATACGTAGCGCCCAGACTGTGGAATTGAAGGACGGTCTCCAGGCATCATCGACGCATCGTCCGAGGCTGCCTTCGCCTTCAAGTTGCCGACGCCAAGCCACACCCAACCTGAGACCTATGGGACCAAGAAAGGAAGTGCCATGTCAACTAAGTCCGTCGAGACAACAAGGGCCCGGGCCGACTCGGACTCCGAGTCGTTGATTGAATTGTTTCTCATTCACACGCCCTCTGCCGACCGCTTTTATTTGCCACCTGCGTAGCTGATAACTACTATCTCGAGAATTCTCGAGGTATGTCGGGGGCTGTTCAAGTCACAGTAATAAATAACCTGAAGCTGCAGCGGAATACGAACTGGATCACAAGGATATGACTTACGTAGCTGGGGCTGATCGGTTCTAGAAGGGGGCGAGCTGATCAGAAAACAGTCACTTTCTTCAGATGTGAAGATGATACGGTTCCTTGTTGTGTATGCAGCTAAGTTGACTCGTACAGTGGAAATGCTCCTAACGCAGAATCGTCTGCTCTGTGAAGGTCTCTCCCTCAAAATCTGACCCAAACGTAAAGACTGTTTACATCTATCTAAGCTTACCGTAAATCTTCGCAAGGACTCGACCAAGAAGGGAGGAAGCGGAGACAGGCTAGTTGCTACGTTTCTACTCAGGCTACTGTATCCGAGTCTCAGCGGCCCTACCCGAGTTGGAACAGCGGCGATCATGGAATGAGCACCGGAGCGCCTTCGACACCAATCTGAGCCAATCTAATCTGCTTGCATCGCCCTCTCGACAAATCGTCAACGCGCCAATCGCCTCCCCTCCTGAAGTCCCATCCGGACTCGCTCCTGCTCGGCCGATATCGGACGCTTTCCCCTAACGTTTCCCTTCGTACCGTGACCCTGTTTCATGTTTCAATTGCTCGATCTGAGGTCTCAATCTACTTTACACGACCTACCTGGCCTCTCTGCCTCCTTACTGATACTGTACTCCTCATATCCTGGACTCGACCTAGCTCTGTATACGACAAGACACCGTTCGTTCTGCACCTCGGCGTCCCTTTTCGTTACAATTGACATACCTCGCCTCGTGGGCAAGGCCCCCGGCCGTCACTACCACATTGCGTTCCTAAAACTTACTGTTTCCTGATGACTGATAGATTAATTGTTAGCACCGAGTCCTGAACGATCAGAAACGCACGCGCATGTATAGCCGGCCAGCTCTCTTCGGGAGCCATTCTCCTTCTTCCTAACCTCTTCCTAGGGCTTTCTCATTTCGATCTCTTCGCCCAGTCTCTCGAAGTCAAACCGAGCCACCACGCCGTCACATGTCTTGAAACCTTCACGTTCGCGTCGGGAAATCCGTTTCGTCTCGGTTCCAGGAACCCTCTTGCTCCTTGCTCGTCGACGCGGCCGGCTCGCCCTGGTCTCAGCGATCGTGTCTCCACCCTCTTTCTGTTATCTTATCTTTCTCTCTTCGAACTCACCAGCGCGGTTCCCATTGGGCTACAATCATTTAAAGTAAACGCACCAGGAGCGACAATGGCTCGTTTTAGCGACGCAGCCTAGCCTGAGAATCGTTCGTCTACCCTCACGGCGTTCAAGTTGCCCGCCATCCAATCGCCGAGCGCTTTCGCTGTTGTGACATCCCCAATCTAGATACTACTGTATTACCGAATACGTTGCGACATGCAAATGACGCTGGTCAGTTGCCTTCTTATAAGAAAAATCACTCGATGAGAAAATACATAATCAATCCACTTCGAACACAACTACTAGTACACAGCCAGATTGAGATAATGAGTGCTTTGAATTACATAAAGGCGTCTACTAATTCCTTCCTCGCTGACATGAGGCGCTGCCGTCTCTTCTGCAACTCGCTGCGACGTTCGACGATATCTTCGGGCTCACTCAGAAGCGACCTGCAACGCTGATACCCGTCAGGGCCACTGATAGCGAGCCCCTTGAGGAGCACTTCCTTCAGTCCGGCTATCATACCACGCAGCATCGCTCTATCGATGCCCATCGGGACGTTGTCCACGAACCTCTTGTACGCGACTTTGATCGATGTTACGTCAGCTAAGGCGGGTAAGACAAGGGGAAAAAGAGGTGCTACGAACTCTGGAAATAGGCACGGACGTCTGCCATGATTCCGACGGCCGGTTCCATGGGATCGGGTGGGAGTAGGCTAGCTAGCGATGGGGCCTTGACTGCCTGCAGCCCCATCCGAGCAAGGGAGGACATCGCTTCGTTCAGTACATTCCTCATGTCTTGATTATGATGGTCCTCCAGGTTCCTTATAAAATTACTCTTTGCCCTATTGCGAGCTCCCTTGTAGTAAGCAAAGAAGTTCGCACGATATTCCATGTAATAGTGCTCATTCATGGTGAATGGCTCGTGTTCATCCTCGAGTAATGCCTCAATGTGTCGTCCCGCGGCGTCCGCACATCCCTGGACATGATTTTGTACGATATTCCTACGAGTTGTTGTCAACGAGGCGCGGACATGGGCCAGGATATTGCAAAGCTTACATGACTGCCTGCTTGAGATGACCGTGGGCATATTGGGAGAAGTGGGCTTCTACCAATAACTTGACGCGGCCGTTCATTTCTTTCTTGACGAAGTCAAAGTACAGCTGCGACGGAAGGTCCCATTGCTCCACGAAAGAACCGATATATTTCTTTATGATAATATATGGAAAGTTGTTTGGGAGCTCTCGCGTGACGGCGCTGACAAAATCGAGGTCAAGACTAAGAGTGATGGAAAAAGTGAAAATCTCGCTTACGAATTTGCCGTCTTCATGACATCCTCAACAAAGATAGCTTTACTGGGATCATTAGGTTCGTAGTCTTCCTCTTCCTCATTGGAAAGGAAAGTGAGAGGCGGGAGGTCTGGCATAGCCCTAACGTCGTCCGGGCGTTCAAGCGGTCGGAAGTCCGGTGCAGTCCGGCGGACTGCTTTCTTAAAATGGACCCGAGGCTCACGAAGAGTCTGTATGAGACCGTTCTCGTCCGGAGACCCGCCAACAAGGTCCTCAACGGAGCGGACGAAGTCGGTTATCAGGGTCAAAATCTCTGCCACTGGCTCTGATGATGGTGGCTTCGGGAGCCGGGAGATGTCGCGATTCGTATTGTCGAGGAGCCTGTCGAGTTCCTCCTGCAGCTCAGGAAGCCTACCGAGGATTTAGAATAAAACTGCTTTAACTCAAAGGGGAGAAAACTTGCCGCTTGGAAATCAAGCCGGACAAAACCTCGCCCAGGCGTCGCGTAAGCTTGTCGGTACCCAGGCGTCGCCGGTAGAGCCATTCCAGGTTCGACCACGGTGCCCTGGTTGCGAAAAATTCGGCCTCTCCTTCCCGGGCTTGTTCATACGTGATGCCACGTTTGATGTCCTGGGAGTCCGGGTTCTTCACAGAGAAATATTCGATCCCTCCAGCCTTGTCGCCACTCTGGATCTTGTTTATCCAGATTGCCTCTTCGCCAAGAGGTATGCGGTCGGGTTTGGTGAGGACACCTACGTGGCGCACGTTAGTAATTTGAAGCACCCATGCAACATCAAAATACCAATTGTCCGGGACCCATATGGGTCAAATTGAGCGGCAAGGCGGTGAGCACTCTGATTCTCGAAGTCGGCTGTGAACATCGATTAATGGAGGGTCACACGGGGAGGGTTGTTGAAGGTGAACATACTTTCACAGGTAATTGTCACCAGGATTATACAGCTTTCCTTAACAATGTAGTCCTCGGCGAGCTGCTGAACAAGGCGTGCCTCGCGTGGTTCTCCTCCGACAATTAGGCCTACCATAATTTAGTCCTTTGCTAGGTTGAGACACTTGTATCACCTACCTGGGAGATCAACGAAGGAGAGGTCATCGACATCTTTCCCACAGATCTCTAAGCAAATGGAGTTCGAAGAAAACGACAACTGCCTGTCCTCTAACTCGTCGGGAGAAGCATTCAAGTAGTGGTGATACCCAGCATCGGGATTTAAGATTGCACACTGAGCACGGCGGATCCGCTCAGTAACGAGGGACTTTGAGAAGATTGGGTCCCCAAACTCGATTTTTTGCGGTTGTGAGAGCACCTTGCCGTCCTCGTCTGTGACAATCCGCAGAGAAACCACACAACGCCAGGGCTCAACCGAGCGCGAGAGCTGGCATTCTGTTGGACATCTAGTATCATGCGCAACGCATTAATTTCGTGGAGAACAACAACAGGCAGCCTGAGGGGCCGAACCTAGTGCAGGTCCCGGCAGCGCGAGGTAGGGTAATGCCTGATATCGCTTCTATGAGCGACGATTTTCCTGCGCTCTGCGATCCGAGTACCGCGATGACAGGTATATCTAGGTCAAGGTGGGCGCTGCCGAGTGAGGAGAGAGGTATCAGGTGAGAGGCGGGTGGGGATGGATTGTAGTCCTTACCCCGTCGCACGAAGACGGTTCACGGCATCAAGCATGTGACGCTTCTTGGCAACATATTGCGGATCCGAGAGCCCCACTGGGGTATCTGCCGGGACGGTGTCGGCGAGACTAGATAGAGTCTCGATGTTACTGCCGGCGTCAGTGCTGCTGTCGGAAATGATCATGGACATAAAAGACCGAATTTCCATGAAATTCGAGGGGAAAATGTGTTGTATGTTCGCTGAAGCAAGTGAGCTGCACGAACGGCCCCTTTATAGCTTTGGTGAGAAGACGTGGGCGCTTGTGTAAGACGGCTCTGAAAACAATTCGAGGGGTGCGCTAGGTGGCGGGACATCCAGTGTGATTGTTGTAGGGACGTAAGGGAGGGACGCCGGAAAAACTGTGCCATATTCATATTGAAGCCTTGCTGCGCACGGAACGCCGGCGACGGTCAGCCCATTTAGACCAAGAAAGAACAAAGGAGTAGCGCCTCATTCACGCAATCAGTGTGTAAAGGGGCGACGACTACTGAGAACCTCTGATGGATTGTTAATTTGAAGAGGGAGGGTCACGGTACGAAGATCCCGGTGCCAGCGCGGCATCGAGCGCCCGAGGGACGAACAGCCAATCCCATTAGGACCGCAGTTAGACAGAACGGGTGCCAGTGCGCAGCCACTGCACGGTGCCACATCCATGCAAGCCTGAGTGAGGCATGGTCGTTGATTTGCCACAACCTCTCAGTTGTTCTAGTCGCCTCATGAACGCGTTGAGCCTTCTAAAAACCGTAAGAGGTACGTACAGTACATTGCGCCCAAACTGCCGCAGCGGAATTGACCGACAGCCTGAGACTATTCTGCCACGTGAGGCGCACTCATCTTACCTAGGTCGTCCATGACCTTTACATTCGCCAGGCTCTTTGGGAGAAAGGAAAGAGGGTGCCGTACTGATTAAGTGACAAGAACCTGCTGCGACCCAAGGAGCAGCTATTTGGGCAACTAGTAGGACTAACTTGAACTTGAATGCAAGTACCAGTGTGCCGGCCCGGTTACGGTTGCTCGTCCAACTACCTTGCGTGCTGTAGCTGCCTTGAGGCTCGAGCATAGGTGGGACACGCGGACGCAGCGTAATGTTCAGTTGGCGTGATGCAGACTCGTCAGCCTCGGAGACTGATCAGAAGCAGGCGAAGTCGATCAGAAAAGACGAAGTGGAGATGGCAGTGATAGGCGTCTCTTTGAGTTTCGCCTGACTTGTACCTGAATGGGAGCTGTGGTGCCCATGTCTCGTTTTAGTTACGCAGCTCAGCCTGAGAACCATTAGTCCACCATCATGGCATTTACTAATCCTGAAGCGCCTCCGCTTCGATGTGAACAACAATAGTCTCAGTCGAGGTATACCGGCCCCATCGATCCGAGTCAACGCGCACGACTGGCGCAACAGTGGATAGTCTTCTAATAGATCAAAGGCCTAAATAGCAAGCATGTAATTGAAAACGAGTATCACCCAAACGCCTGCAAAAGCTCCTCCTTGGCCTTCATGAGGCGCTCACGCCTCTTCTGCAACTCAGTGCGACGCTCGATGATGTCTTCCGGTTCGCTCAAGAGCGATCTGCAACGCTCGTACCCTCCTGCTCCACCGACAGCCAAGCCGTTGAAGAGCGCTGCCTCGAGGCCAAGCTTGATGCCGCGCAGCAGCGTGCGGTCTACGCCCATTGGCACATTGTCCGCGAAGCGCTTGTAGGCGACTGCAATTCACATAGCGTCAGTCATGCATGCTAAGACAAGACAGGGGGGAGAGGGGCTGTAGGAACCTTGGAAATAGGCACGGACCTCCGCCATTATTTCGATGGCGGGTTCCATAGGGTCAGGTGGAAGTAGCCGAGGTAGAAACGATGGGTCGATGGATCGCAGGTCCAACTGGGCAAGGCCGGAAATCACGCTATTCACCGCACTCGTCATATAAACATCACTGCTCTCCAAGTTGTCTATGAAACTGCTCCGGGCCCTCTGGTGAATCCCCTTGTAGTATCCCAGAAACTTTGAGCGATATTCCATGAAATAGTGCTCATTCATGGTGAACGGCTCCTGCTCTTCCTCTAGCAGAGAGTTGATATGCTGCTCGGCCGCATCTGCACATTTCTGTATGTGGCCTTGCACGATGTGTCTGAAGCACGTTAATGAGGGGGAAGGCGAGACGGGTTGCGAATGAAAGCGCACATAACCCGCTGCCTGAGATGGCCGTAAGTGTAGTTAGAAAAGTGGTCTTCTATCACTGCCTTGATGCGTTTGTTCAGCTCCTTCTTTGTACTGTCGAAGAGCTGTTTCGAAGGAGAATCCCATCGCTTCGCGACAGCGCCAATATAGTGCTTCTTGACGATAAACGGGAAATTGTTAGGTAGCTCACGAGTCACGGCCCTGGCAAAATGGAGGCTGAGTACGGCAACAAGCACGTTACGCTGGCTTACGAGTTTGCTCTCGCCATGACGTCCTCGACATAAATGGCCCGATTGGAATCACTTGGCTGGTACTCCCACTCTTCTTCTTCATCTGAAAGGAAGCTAGGTGGAGAAGGAATCGTCGGTGATTCCGATTTGTTGGGACGCTCGAGTGGCCGGAAGTCAGGTGCTGTCTGACGTATTGCCTTTCTAAAATCGACTCGAGGTCCGCGAAGGGCTTGCAACAGACCATCCTCGTCCGGGGCGCCATCAATAAGGTGCTCGACGGAACGCACGAACGCGCCAATCAGCCGCAGCATTTCCCCAACGGGTTCAGAGGACGGTGGATTCGGGAGTCGAGAAAGGCCATGACTCGCTTGCTCCAGCAGCTTGTCAACCTCTGCCTCCAGCTCGGGAAGCCTACCGAAACATTCCAATTAACTCCTTAATCCAGAGCGGTAAATACTTGCCTCTTGGATATCAAGTTTGAGAGGACTTGAGCAAGACGTCGCGTGAGCTTCTCGGTACCCAGGCGTCGCTGGTACAGCCATTCCAGGCCGGACCAAGGTGCCTTGGTTGAAAAGAACTGGACCTCTTTCTCTCTGGCCTGCTCGTAGGTGATACCATTCTTGATGTCTTGTGAATCAGGGTTCTTCACGGAGAAGAACTCAATTCCACCCTCCTTGCGATCTCCATCGCCCTGAATCATCCTAACCCAACTATCCTCCTCCCCTGGGGGGATCCGGTCAGGCTTGGTGAGAACGCCTATACAAAGGGCATCAGCTACTTGACGGAGAATAAAGAACGTAGGTATACCAATGGTCCGCGAGCCGTGTGGATCGAACCGAGCAGCAAGACGGTGAGAGCTTTGATTTTCAAAATCGGCTATAAACGATGATTAGACGTTAACATAAGTGAGCAAAGACAACGAGCGGACTTTCGCATGCAATTGTTAAGAGGATTATACAGCTCTCCTTGCAAATATATGCTTCAGCGAGCTGTTGGACCAAAGCAGAGTCGTGTGGGTCGCCTCCGGGTATCAAGCCTGCCATAGCTTAGCCTGCAGTGATATATATATAGCGTTCGAATCTCCTACCTGGGAGGTCGACAAAAGACAGATCATCGACATCCTTTCCGCTTATCTCTAAGCAAACCGAGTTTGAAGAAAACGATAGTTGTCTCTCCTCTAGGACCACAGGAGAGGGTTCTAGGAAGTGAATAGCTGGCGTGCTGGGATTGAGGATTGCACACTGAGCGCGGCGAATACGCTCTGTTACAAGAGGCTTTGCAAAGATGGGTTCGCCGAATTCAACCCTGCGGGGTTGCGCCAGTACGGCCCCGCTCTCGTCTGTAACAATCCGCAGCGAGATTATGCAACGCCATGGCTCGGAGGAACGCGAAAGCTGGCATTCTGTTGGACATCTGTATACACACAGAGGTCGTGGGTTACATACAGGCAAGGGTTGGGTGGCGCGTACCTCGTGCAAGTACCGGATGAACGTGGGAGGGTAATACCAGAGATTGCTTCTATGAGTGACGACTTTCCAGCGCTCTGAGATCCGAGGACGACGATTACAGGTATATCGAGGTCCAAGTGAGCGCTGCGGTGAGAAAGGAAGGGTAAGAAGAATAGTGTTTGAGTGTTGTTGGTGGCCTCACCCGCCCGCGCGAAGGCGATTCACTGCATCAAGCATCTCGCGCTTTTGTGAAGCAACTTGTGGGTCTGAAAGGCCAACTGGGGCATCATTGGGATCGATAACACTGTCAGACGTGATGGAGGAATCATCATAGTCTGCTCCGCTGTCATAGGAGATAGTCATGGATGGCTGTGAGGACCAGAGCCGCTACAGAGTACTGTTTGCCGACTCGGAGGAGACGAAGAGACGAAGGGCAAGGCAGCGGCCTTTTATACGACCGGTTTGCCATCTAAGATTCTGAGACGGGATATAGGGGTTTACATACTGCCCTACGTCGTGCTGAACAGGTCAGGTCAAAGGGATATGGATATGAAGGACACGCTTCAACTTAAAGGGATCAGATCATGATTGTGACTCGGAAGAGCGAACATACTTACCACGGTCCGGCTCAGCCGTCCCGGGCGTTTCTCAAGTACTAGTACCACTGACCATTCAATTCTCCCTCCCGTTCAAGTTTTGGTTCGCTACTGTCTTTATTTTACCATGATCCTTTCCCACTCTCTCTTCCTCTTCGCCGTCATCTATCTTGTTGTCCCTCCCTCCGCGGCACAGTCTCCCAGCTCGTCCACGCTTTCCTCGGGCACGACCGCGCCACAATCAGGGGGCAGCATTTCCGGCAGCTATGCTCCATCAGGCAGTACAGCACCCGCCACGTCGTTCGCGAACCTCACCACGACCAATGCGCAAGGCTCAACGATCGTCATCTCCATCCCTATCACCGTCACCCCAAGTACGACCCCAACAGCGACCTCCTCGACACCGTACCCAAGCCTTACGGGATACCCCGTGTGTGGTACGTCTCTCATCCCCCCAAAGAAACAAACTTACACACCCGCCAAATCCTCCTGCGAGCTGACTTTCTTGTCCCATTATAGTGACCGACTGCTTGACGGATGCGGTCGCGCGGGTGAATTGCACCAGCATCATTGACGTCGCGTGCTACTGCCCCAGCCGGTACGCCCCTCCCTCTCCCTTAACCTGAAACATGACGCGCGCGTCCACGTCGAACCACGCTAACGCCCACCCCTACGCCGCTCTCGCACCGCAGGGTATTCACAGACGGGCTCTACGCCTGCGTCGCGGCCAACTGCAGCGCGAGCGTCCTCTCAGCAGAGACCCTCGCGCAGAAATTCTGCACCCTCAACAACGCCACGCTCTCCTTCTCCTCCACCGCCGCGGCGCCGTCCTCTGCGTCCGCCCCCTTATCCACCCAGCCATCGACCTCCGCCTCCTCATCCAGCTCGAATCCATCTAACGCCGCACACGCAGCCCTCTGGGCGCCCGGTGATGCACGCGGGTGGACTGCTATGGCCGTCGCTGCATGTGGCGCTGTGGTTGGCGCCGCGCTGTTATAAGCCTGGTGGCCCTATTTCCGAATCCCGGGGTTAGAAACTATCTCCGCCCCCCCTGTTGTAGATTCTTTTTGATGACCTTCTCCTGCTGCGTCATCGCACGGGGCACGGGAGCCGGGCAGACATGATCATAATTACGCTTGTGGGACTCCCCTGGCCCGGCTATCTCCGCCGTACCACGGACTTCTTCTCGAACGGTGAAATTGCCACAGATAAACTTGCCCCTAGTCACGAACCGCCCTCCATGTTCTTGTTATGTTATTCCACAACAAGGAATATACCTAGCCGAGCAGCTCGCGACGTGACGTCATATACTTGATTGTCGCCGCCTTTAATGGAGAGCTCGATGGTGCGGGAAACGACTGCGCAGCAAAAATACTTTCCAACAAAACACAAGATACATGATGTCAAGTCAGAGGCACGGGAAATTGTATGGCTAGGGGAAAAGAGGATGCATGCGGTACGATGTGATACACGAACCGACGACCAGAAGAAAGGGTCGAGCAAATATTGACGCTTAAGATGCCCGACGGTCTAAGTTCAGAGACATAATAACGCTATGTTCGCGACACGAAGAGATCGGAATTGATACAATGGTGTACAAAGAGACAAAAGCTAAAGGGCAGACAATGTCAGCGCGGGCCTGCTAGGACGAAAGAAGGAAGCGCACACATTTTACACTACTAGTTCGAGCATCGTAATCCCACCGATCATCTCTCTCCACCCCCACCCACCCCCACCCTGCCTGTCGTCTGCAAACGTGTCGACGACTCGCCGGTGAGTTTTACGTTCCCAGTACCCGGCGCTATTAATCCGCAATCACGGTCGGCTTCGCCATCGCAAACGCGCGGACGCTTCCCAGCAGCAACACTCGATAGTGCGGCCTCCTCGGACCCACGCTTCGGAGTCCTTGCAGCTGCCGCTTCCGCGGCGGTCAGTGGAGAGTATTCGCCTTCCAAACGCGTGCGCTTCGATTGGGTCCTCGAAACGCCGTTTTCTGTCTCCGCATGCGTGCGGGAGTCCTGGTCCCCTTGCTCGTAATCCCGCTTTCGGGACGCGACCGCGACCGCGTCCGGACTTGTCGCTTCGGCATATGCCCCCGGGTCCCCGTCCGAGTAGTCGGAATAAATTAGTTCCTCGTCATCCTCCTCCTCCTCTTCTTCCTCTTCGTACACGGCTTCTTCTAAGCGAATGGTATTCCCTGATGCAGTTCGGTGCTGCCCGCGTTGAGGGTATGGTCCTGGGTGTGAAGGCACGACATGGGTTGTGTCGGTGGAGCGGACTACGTCGCCAACATCACGATGGAGCATGGCACGCTCGCAAATCTTACAGCTGCACGCGAACAACGGAGCATACGATTCACGCCAAACCTGATAACAGTGTAGCATCGGCCGTCAGCCATCCAACATCTCACGGATACCATGGGAGATACGCACGTCTATGAACGCCTTGAGGGAGAATGCGGGCATCTCTTGCATTGTCGTCGGAACATATGGTATGTCGCGAAGGAGGTTAGACGGCTCGGGAGGACCTAACTCCGTAAAAATGTTTATTCGGGGGACCTCCTC
>QLOS01004368.1:0-20477 GCA_003313725.1 Russula sp. MG48 | reverse complement strand
ACCCCACCCACCCTCTGCCATAATGTCAAGTGGTCCAAGCTTTGTTTCAATGCAGTCCCCACTGGCAAAACTGCCAACAGAGGAGCCTTCACCCCAGATGAAGTGCACAAAGCACTCATCAATGAGAACCCTGCTTACGCCGCCCTCACCATTACCCAGAAGCCTTCCTGGGTCAGAAACCCAGATACCTACAGCCCTGGTGCCACATCCTCCCTATCAGTCTCCTTTGAAGACCCAGATGGCACGAGCACCTCAAGCCTCCTTCACCACCGGACCATGTATGCCTTCGGGCATGTCATTACCATCAGGCACTGGAAACAAACACCTCCCAAATGTGCCACAAAAAGCCCTGCCCCACCTACCAAGCCCACGACCCTGGGAGTAAACCTCCCAAGCAGAGAAGGGTCCCAACATTCAGTCTACACAGCCTCTTTCATTCAATGTCCCGCTTTGAGACCTGCAAATCTGGTCTTTCATGGTTTCACACCGCCAAAGAACCAAGGCGCCACAGGGGGCCCTACAAAGTAATTCCCCACCTCTCACTACACCCAGAGGCGCCGCCTCGACCACCCACATTCTGCCCCTAACGACCACCTTAATTCAATTACCACACCCTCCTAAGCATAAGGCGATGCCCCGGACCAACGTCAGTCCCCGCTCCATTCCCCTGTTCCCTTTCTCTGCCCCCCTTGTGTCACACTGTCTCCTCCCCTTATGGGAGTTTTCCTACGATATAATTTGCGTATGGCAATCTGGATTGGAGGTATAGAATAGTCCCTAGGTAGCATGTATGTAGTCTGACTGGCCCAGCAGGGGCGCGCGACCGCGTCTGTGCCTCGTCGTATACTGCGGAATAAAAATGCGGAGTCAAAAAAAAAAAAAAAAAAAAAAGCAACAGCCTCACCCGGTCAGTGATAAGAAAAGATTCTCATTCCCTGGGGCTAGACTGAGAGTCCCTCCTGATGTCCCTTTGCAAACACCCACATCTCACTCTCCGTAGGCGTGTCAATTACTAACTCTTGGACCCCATGTGATGGAACAACATAGGCGAAATCAGAAAAACGACATGCAATGTCCCCATCACTCGCAGAAGATGATCATTTCATCTGTGCCATTCACTATGGTTACTAAGCGTGTCCTGATGCTCGGTCCTGGGAGAACGCAATATTCCACGAGGTAATGGGCGGGCCAGAGTGGGAGACGAAGCGGTATCACGTATGTTTTGATGAGCTGAGCCCGGCGATGAAGGTGGAGAGCCGAGGAGATGACGGCGGGTGTCCACTATTAGCAAGACTGGGCAGTACGCGGTGCTCATCCAGGATGGTGAGCAAGGACGAGGCGGCCCGGGAGTACGTTGGCGGCTTGGCCGTGCGTTATGGTCCGCAACATCGGGAACTGGACTGTCCATAGATAGCGAGGACGGATCCGTTGCCAATGGTGGTAAGGCCGCGGAGACCGGAGAATCAGGACGGCATCCATAGGGCTGCGTGCTGCCGTTGGCTCACATGCGGTTAGCAGTAGTGTCTTGGGACAACACGAGTGTGTGAGATCGACGACATAAATTGCAAAAGAGTCTACACACCTTATGGTGATTGAGAGACCTGGGTGATAACGGAGTCGAGCACACCTCAACGACAGGAAGAGGCAACAGGGAAGGGCAGGGTTGGCGATGCCGTTCATCGGGGGCGCTTTCCGGAACAAGCGAAGCCTGTGGCAAAGTCACATAAAATAGAGTTTGATAATGATAAGGAAGCTGTTTTACCTCAAACGACGCAGCTGGAAGCACTTCCCACAACTCCGTGCGATCACACTCTTCTTCGACTTCTATATCGCGTGACTGCACACGTGTGCGTTCGCCGGGCTCGGAATCGTCCGGGGTGACATGCGCCTGGCAAAAGATGAAGGTAGCAAATGTCAGGTAGGCACAGTCAAGACAAGACACATGTCAATAATAATAAAATAAAAAAAAGGACGCCGGAGACAAAATTTGTGTGCGTACCTGGAGAGGCGCTAGTTTAGGTTTAGGACAAGGCACGGAATGGAACCGTGATATCTCTGGGGTCTCATACTCATCTTCCTCTGCAAACGGAGAAGATGGAGGAAGTGGGGAAGAAGCCGGGGTGCCGCGCCGAGGTGGAGTTCTCTGTCCCGGAAGAGTGATCCCGTGGACAATCTCGCTATCGATAACGGGAGTCATTTCAAGACGGGGCCGCGGAGGTGGATGGCGTGCGTGGTAGAACGAGGTTCCGTATAGATAGGGAGACAACGCGTGAGCGGCGGGTGGGAGGCGGATCTATGTTCTCGGTCTGCAATGAGAGCTGGACAAGCGGAGGTCGGGATGAACCAAGGCGTGGTTGCGCATGGAGCGCAAGGAGCGCAGCGGCGACGTCTTCGCGCGGTGTAGAGGACATCGTGTTCGGTGGGTATGACTTGTTGTATCGCGAAAGAGGGGCCCGAGGCGGTGCGGAAGTGCGGATGAAGGCTTCTTGAACAGGAGAGGATACAATATCGACATGAGCATCTTCTGTATCCGAAGGTGCCAGAGAGGGTGCTCGAGAATAACGGGATGAGAAGACAGTGAATGCATCATCACTATCAAGCCATTTCGGGGGCGGAGAGATGACGTTTGTGGGAAACAAAGGCGAGATATGTGCAATTGGAGAGAGCATCCGTGGTGAGGGTGGTGGAAATGATTTTCTACGATACTTTAGAGGAAAGGTATTAATAGCTAAGTTTGCAAGAGCGGCAATATGAAGACAAACTAGCTGCTCGAGCTTGAGCTTGGGCGGAGCGGAACCTTTTAGTTCACGTGCTCTACTGTAATCAACAGTCGTCGTGATTTAGTAATCATGATGTCACGCGTTCTTCATAAGACATGTGGGCACACTTGAGCTTGTTACCTCGGCAAAACACGTCACTATTGGCTTAGATAGACATAAGCTACTATCGTCCCAGTTCATAAGGAATTCTTCTTTATCCCTCAGGCGTGTGCTGGCCGAGTGGGCACGGTAGCTCCCTTTGCTTTTGAGAACGATGATATGATATACCCACTTGTTCCCCCCTACCCATGTAATTGTCTAGAAAGCTCCCAGCAGTAAATGATCATCCATTCCTCTTACTTCTGTCTACGCTGCAAGTATATCTCAATAGGTGTGAGATGTAGTGTGATGCTACAGACGAATTAGCACCGCTTCCTGTTTGTGATTAATCAACGATGTGTCACCCACGCTGTCCTCTTCATATTCCTGGTATGACGTTTAAGTACGTCCACGAGTGATCTAACACTCCGCAGCGGCTGATAAGTGGTTTTCCTCCTTTGCCCCATGCGCCAACAACACTTGTGTGAGAGAATAGTGTCTTTCTTGCCACGCCAATTGGAATGGAGTCCAGCTGTCCCGGTCCCGGGAGTTCACATCTGCGCCGCCCTCAAGAAGGACCTGAACGACTTCCAGACATCCAGATTGCGACGCCACATGCAATGGAGTCCAGCTGTGCCTGTTCCGGGCATTCACATCTGCGCCACGCTCGAGAAGGGCCTGAACAACTTCCACGTGTTTGTTTAGTGACGTGGAATGCAATAGAGTCCAGCTGTCATCATGTGCAAGGTATGACGCCAAATGCAATGGAGTCGAGCTGTCCTTGTTCTGGGCACTCGGATCTGTGCCACGCTCGAGAAGGACCTGAACAACTTCAACATGTCCATTTTGCGACGCGGAGTGCAATGGAGTCGAGCTGTCCTTGTCCTGGGCACCCGGACATGCACAATGGTTGAGAAGGGCCTGAACAACTTCCACATGTCCAAATCGCGATGCGAAGTGCAATGGAGTCCGACTGTCATCGTCCTGGGCATTTGGATCTGCGTTATGCCTGAGAAGGTCTTGAACAACTTCCACATGTCCATTTCGCGATGCTAAATGCAATGAAGTCCAGCTGTACTTATTCTGGGCACTCGCATCTGCGCCATGGTCGAGAAGGACCCGAACAACCTTCACATGTCCATTTTGCGACGCGGAATGCAATGCAGTCCCACTGTACTTGTTCTGGGTACCTGGATCTCCGCCACACTCGAGAAGGACCTGAACAACTTCCACATGTCCAAATTCCGACGCGTAATGCAATGGAGTCCAGCTGTTGTTATTCTGGGCACTCAGATCTGCGCCATGCTCGAGAAGGACCTGAACAACTTCCACATCTCCAGATTGCGATGCCAAATGCAATGGGGTCCCGCTGTCGTTATCCTGGGTACTTGGATCTGCGCCATGCTCGAGAAGGACCTGAACAACTTCCACATCTCCAAATTCCGACGCGTAATGCAATGGAGTCCAGCTGTTGTTATTCTGGGCACTCGGATCTGCACCATGCTCGAGAAGAACTTGAACAACTTCCACATCTCCAGATTGCGATGCCAAATGCAATGGGGTCCCGCTGTCGTTATCCTGGGCACTCAGATCTGCGCCACTCTCAAGAAGGACCTGAACAACTTCCACATGTCCAAATTCCGACGCGTAATGCAATGGAGTCCAGCTGTTGTTATTCTGGGCACTCGGATCTGCGCCATGCTCGAGAAGGACCTGAACAACTTCCACATCTCCAGATTGCGATGCCAAATGCAATGGGGTCCCGCTGTCGTTATCCTGGGCACTCAGATCTGCGCCACTCTCGAGAAGGACCTGAACAACTTCCACATGTCCAGATTCCGACGCGTAATGCAATGGAGTCCAGCTGTTGTTGTTCTGGGCACTCAGATCTGCGCCATGCTCTAGAAGGGCCTGAACAACTTCCACATCTCCAGATTGCGATGCCAAATGCAATGGGGTCCCGCTGTCGTTATCCCGGGTACTCGGATCTGCGCCACTCTCGAGAAGGACCTGAACGACTTCCACATCTCCAAATTCCGACGCATAATGCAATGGAGTCCAGCTGTTGTTGTTCTGGGCACTCAGATCTGCGCCATGCTCGAGAAGGACCTGAACAACTTCCACACGTCCAGATTGCGACGCCAAATGCAATGGAGTCCCACTGTCGTTGTCCCGGGCACTCGGATCTGCACCATGCCCAAGAAGGACCTGAACAACTTCCACATGTCCAAATTCCGACGCGTAATGCAATGGAGTCCGGCTGTACTTGTTCTGGGGACTCGGATCTGCGCCACTCTCGAGAAGGACCTGAACAACTTCCACATGTCCAGATCCCGACGCGGAATGCAATGGAGTCCAGCTGTACTTGTTCTGGGTACTCGGATCTGCGCCACGCTCCAGAAGGACCTGAACAATTTCCACACGTCCAGATTCCGATGCGGAATGCAATGGAGTCCAGCTGTTGTGGTCACGGGCATTCGCATCTGCGCCATGCTGAAGTAAAATTCGTATAACTTCAAGATGTCCACTTTCGACTGCAGTGAATAACGGAGTCCTGTTATCAGGGGTGCTTCGACCATTTACGTCCTGCAAGCGTTCGACCACCAGGAACTCCGCAACGTCACGTAGGCCAAATTGTGCCGCATATTGCAAGGGTGTTGTTCCCTCGCCTGGTGAGCGCCAGCGCCTCTCCAAATTATATATCCGGGTCCAGACCGAAAAATGTGGCTTCTTCGGGTCAAAGAGAACCTTTGTATCTAGCGATACATTCTTGAATTGCGTATGGTCCACCCAGTGCACTGCGGCATACTTCGCGAGAGGAAATTTGACTTTTCCGTCTAGGTGTACCAGAGCGCCGAGACAAGCTTTCCCGACGATCGTATGAGCAGGTGTCATAAGAATGTGGTAACGGGAAAGTGTATGTGTTCGCGTGGAGAGGCGGCCAGACATTAAGAATTCCTTCACAGAGAAATGTGAAAATTGCACCACACGGGAACCAGCCACATTGACAACGGCGATCAGACTCGTGCACGTAGAGAGTAGTGTCTGCTCTGGGTCTTCCGACCGCCAATCCTCCACCAGCTTGGGGATTTCTCCTGCCCCGAAATCGAAAGCGAGTAACTCTGCAAGCTCCTCGACCTGAAGCGGACGGGATGCCACCGTGATACACTGGAAGACCCGGTGTGCGTATATCCAATATGTCTCGTGGATATCTTGTAAAGTGCGTTCATAGGTTGCATCGAGGGTCTCGGGTAATTCATCTAGGGCATGTCGGATAGATCCTGGATGACAGTGCCGGAGGTACTCGATCTGACACGAAACCCATCGGAACCTGCATTACAAGCGTGAGTAAGCGTCAGGGTGCACCGTGGTATCAGGGCCTTACATCCCGCCAGCTTTCTGTGAGAGCGTTCGGATAACTAGTTCCTTGTCCCCTGCTCTCCATCTTCGCATCTTTGGGTCGGTATTAATGACGGATGTCACATAGTTAACAATGTCCTGGATTTGTTTCTCCTCATCGTGAAGGGAAATGGAACGGGGGATCAAAGGATTAAGCACAATTTCTATGTCTGTCTCGGGGCGACTGGTAACGCAAATATGGAGATTCGGAAGGCGCAGACCAACAAGCTCCTCCACAAGCATCAGGACCTTTTCACGGGGGGACGGCGCGCCGGAGGTGTTAGGACACTCATCCAATGCATCTACAATAATGTAGATTGGGGCTTGTCCAGGGAATTTGAGGATGTCCGTCAGACATCGTGTAAGTGCATCGTCGCTGGGGTCTTGTGAGCCATGACGGTGTTGAGAATAGAAACTAGACAGAATCTCATAGGAGTTGGATTGATCACAAAGTTGGACAATAAGCGAGGAGAGTAAGCCTCGGAGATCCTTCTTTTTGTCGTCTCTGAAGTCACAATAGAAGAATGCCAGAGATGCTAGCCCAGACTTGCGCAGGGCATCGATGTCCTCGATGGCTGTAGAACTTTGCCGAGGACGTGAGTTACTGTAAGGGGAAAACTCGAAGGCGTAACGTACCAGAGAATGGTCTTCCCTGCACCCGCTACGAGGTCAGAGCAATCAGAATCAGTGTAAAAGCATAACAGTGTGATGGGTGACACACGATTCCCACGAATCCATAAAAGTGAACCGGACAGTTTCCATTCGGTGAAAGCGTCGCCTTCGATGAACCATGTTGCGGTTCGTTTATGGTAGGTTCCGCACGCGATGTTGTGATTTCTCCACGGATCTGGAGGGGAGAGCCACGTTCGAATCTTTTGCTGCAATTCGTCACCTGCGTGCAAGTCTCAGTTCTCCCAGCAATAGCGGGATTAGGAAGTAACTAACATTTTGCTTTGTTCGCTTTGCTCATAATTTGTTGCAACGTCTCTGGCACCCAGTCAGATATAGTGTTTGCTTATTCCCGTCAGGCAAACATACCTAGAACCTTTCGCACATCATCGGTCGACGCCTTTCTGTCTTAAGGAATGGAGGTTCAGTACAAAGTGAGTGACCAACCGAGTATGATGTACTCACCATCCATGACCACATTCATATTCTTGACAAGACCATAGACCACCTCGAGGATCTGCGCTGCGGTAGCCCGAGCCTCGTCCTGGGTAAGCCTATCTAACCTCTTCAGTGCCGTCTCAACCTCATTCTCTCCTAAAAGTTTCATCCCGAATTTCTCTGCGTCGTGTTCAGTCATGTTACAAATCAGCAAGGATCAACTCACTCAGTCGTCCCTGTTTGATCTGCTTTGTAGTCAGAGCAAGGGTAGAGAGCAGTTCGACGATGATCTTCACAATTGTCTCTGTCATGACCGTTGTAGGAGTCATTTTTGTATAGATATCAAGGCGTTGGACGAAATTTGCGAGGGACTCGAACAGATCGAGGAGTGCATCGTAACTCGCAATTACGTCCTTGACGGTCTGGGACACTTAGATGTCACAAGAACACCCGCTCAGGGGATAAAGAGGCCACATACGGTGAGGAGGATACCAATAGCAGCAAATATGATTTTCACAGGTGGGAACGACTATAGAATGACCATTAAGTACCGAGAATACAGAACACATCAGCGGTTTCAGACGTACTATTGAAGCGATGCTGTGTCCAACTTGAACAGCCTCACTGACAGGGTTAAAAGTAGTATGAAGGACGTGGACCACACGCTTGATAGATTTGATGATCTTGCCATGACGATCTTGTCCTAGGAATTGACGGAAGGCCTGTGCCCGCTCTTCAAGAAAGGCAGCGACGGACTCGACAGAATCGCATGTTCTGAGTCTGATGGCGAGTTGATCTTCGATGAGGCTTTTCCCCACCTGATCTTTGTACCTCTCGACAGCATCGTCCAAAAGTGACTGTAAAACAGAAGATTGAGAAGGGGCACTCATATGATGAGTCAAGGGAATATGGTCGGAAAGGGGGGAATCGGTCAGCTATGAGGACACGAAAGCGGGAAGGAGGGTTGTGGTTGTAGCGGTGAGAATAAAGGCAAGTGCACTGCCTCGTGGGCGTAGACAACTACCCCATGTGGGTGTATGATAGACGCCGGACTTGATAGACGCCGGACTAATATTGAGACTGTTACGCCAGCCTGAGGGAATTTCCTGCCTCCTGCCTGTCCAATCACACCAACACTGTTACACTAAGGGCCTGTTAGGTAGCTCCAGCTCCAGTTTCGAAACCGGGCCTGCCAAATCGACGTCCGAATTCGGCAAATCGACTGTTTTCGACGATTTGGCAGGCGCCGGTTTCGAAACGGGCCCTTATCCAGGAATCCATCGAACCGTTCCAACCTGCCTGGGCCAGTGCTCTGCCACCGTCCGCGACTGACCAACCATTCCCACACCCCCATTACATACCCATCACTTTCTACACTACCTATCTACACAAGTCATATGCCAACGCCACGTCGCATTTGATATCGCCTGGATCTGATCACGCCCGCAGCCATCCTCGAAAGGTACAATATCCTGACTCCGGTACTCGTTGTCCCGCACCACACCGCTGCTATATCTCTATCATTGGCAGGTGGGGCCCACTCTGGTGAGCTTTTACAACGAGCGAGCGACAAGAGCTGACGACCCTCGTGGGCACATCCATGCTCCCACCCTCACCCGAGCTACTTGTCCCTCCATCAGCAGCCACGAGACTTTCCCGCCACTGCCATCCCACATCCTGCAGAACTGCAGCTCGGATTTGATTTCCTGCTAGCCCCGGTCTCCGCGCACCAAATCCTGTTCGCTCGACATTTCCCCCCTCGCCAACAGACTGCACGGAGGATGGACTGCATCTCCCCAACTGGCGTAATGTCCCTCCTACGCATTGACGTTATTGTGACCCCGCTCTGACACCACTTGGACCGTCCTGCATCGTACTATAGTATGCGCTAGGCCACCTCGAACGGTGCAAGGGCCGCGGGCGGGTCCTCTCGCACATCCGCTGCGGCGCGTCTATGTGTCCGGGTAGTCCACGATGGGCGCGTGCCGCGAGTATGCGTCGACAATGGACTGTGCGTACGCTGTCGGTGATCCTGGCGGTTCACTTTGACGACAGGTCCTGCGCGTCGGTGATGACGTTTGGAGGCAGCACGACGTTCTCCAACGACGGCTTGTTGCTGACGACGTGAGTCTGTAGGGCGTGCCAAGTGAGGTCGAGGTGGGCGCGAAGAAAGGCCGCCCCGTGTGGCGATCAGTTGAAGAAGATAGATGCTGAGATGTGACGTGGGGTAGAGGTGGGCAAGGGGCGTGAATAAATTGGATGGGAGGATGCGTGCAGATATCGACGAGTACCGGAACATTAGTAGAGCCATAAAATGCGCAATCAAGCTATATTTTCCGAGGTCACGAACATCCATGTTAGTTACTGAGGAATCCTGAGAGCAATCCTCATCATCACATGATTCAGTGAACGTGCCGGTTTTCTGCACCATGCTAGTCCACCGCCTAATACAACTAGACGAAAGAAATTGAAATATGTTCCAACGCCAAAATCTATTTGTTTCTCTACGAGAGGTCACAGCATACAGTTATGAGTCTATTCTTGAAAATGAACACGTCGAACCCCACGCGAAACGCCTATATCAACATTTCTACTTCCTGATGCCCACAGTCGACTTGTTGCTCCCGAAGCTTGACGATTTGTGGGCGAGCTTGGCGCGTATTTTGGATGGTCTGGGCGACGACGGGTGGGCTTGTAGGCGAGCTTGATAACGGACTTTCTATGGTGTGAGACCCCACGAAGGTTGGTATCCTTGCGCTAGGAACCTCAGGACCGCTAAGGGGATAGCCCAAGCTCAGAAGGTGTACTGTGTATTGTACGTTTAAGCCAGTTCAGAAATCCTGAGACACTGAGAATCATGTACTCTACCTGGTACCCCCTGCCAGCTTTGCCGCGGTGACCAAATATTCCATGTCCGTCTCCTCCCGCGTGAGCATTGCACCTATCATAGCTCTGGGGCGCCGACACGTACGGATTTTGTCATCAATGACACGGCCAAGCAGGATTCCACACTAGCAACCCGACGCGGTGACGGAAAAGGTGACTGACGCATCATTTCCCAAGTAACGAGTCGAAGGCCAAGAGAAGAAGGGACACGTATTGGAGAAGGCGTGGTGTCACCTCTAGGCCCTGAAGGAGGCGTAGCGTAAGGACAAAAGTTAACTAACTTACAACGAACTGACAAATGCAGCCGTGTGGTTCGGCAGGACAAAGTTCTAGCATATAGGCGGAGTGTCGGTCATACAGACGTAGGTGAGCCTGTTAAATGGTCCACAAACTGGAACGCGCGGCGGTGATGTGGGTGAGATAGTCAGGGTACAATGTGAGGGAGCGCGGAGTACAGGCTGGATGTATGACAGGCTCGTGGATTGGCCCAGGAACGGTAATTGGCAAAAAGAAAGCAAGGGCGGCGGGGAAAGGGAGTGGGACATTTAGTAAAGGGAAGATAACGATAGCATACGCGCGTGCGCACCAGAGAAGATTGTGAAAGCCCGACATCTAGACCAACACGTCGATAACGGGCCATTTGAGAAAGGCAATGAGAATGGTTCCGGGGAAAGACTGTAGGCGGTCCCGCGCAGCTTGTTCCTGAGTACGAAAAAGTCAAACACGATGATAGGGAAGAGACCACCCAGGAATAGGATATGTGCGCAGAAGGGGCGGTCAATAGCAGCCGGGACAGGTGAAGAAGTTGTGGAGGTGAGGAGGGTGTCAAAGAAGAGCATGACACAAATCAACTTGCGCGCCAAATGAGCGCCGCTGCGATAGCGCTGGCGGCACGTGAGGTCTCGCCAAGAGGACTGTTGCTTCCAATGCACCACATTTCATGTGTCACCAGTACGCTCGTCGCTGACTTTATCAATACAGTATTACAACATGCTTAGGAGGTCGACTTTGGCGAGTCTATTCTATTACTCTTTCTCTCTCCCTACATCTGTTAAAGCGTCCATTGCCTCGTCGTCGCCAACCAGTTTCCCAAGTGAAGTCTCGTCAACTGGTACTTTCAAATAAATAGGTTACAGTCATGCAATGTGTGTGAGTGAGCTCACAACGAAAAGCAAGAGCCAGCCCATCCTAAGCCTCGTCCCATTGTGCAGACAACAACGTTAGTTCCCTCACCCTGGAAACACCTTTCGTTCTGTTCCTGGAACGCTCTTATTGGCCGCTGCCTCTGCCCTCAGATCCTGTTCCTCGGCAGCCACTTCCTTACCGTCCACCCTCAAAACAAACACTACCTTTTCCCGCGCATGTAACAAGCTACGTCAAATAGCTGCTACTTTGGCTGCATCATACTCTTTCCCAATGGGCCAATGATCGGCATGTTGGTACAGTAGACATGTTTGGCTTTCTCAAACTTTTAAGGTGCGTTCGCGCGGACACCACGTGCTCATATGTATCCCGTCCCTACCCACTCTCACTGCTTCAGGGACTATTCCCCCGTCATCCTCAGTCCTCCGCCAATTTCCCTTCATCGGCTAGTTCGTAGACTCAGTACGTCTGCCCTGCACGCTACGCCATCCGCCCTCACATTTTGTCTTGGCCATACCCCGCCCATTCACGCTACTACCACGTTCTCCGATTTGTCGACCGTTTAGCAAGCCCACATACCTCTGAAGTATAACCAACACTCCTCGGATACACGGTGCTGTCGGACATCGGAAGCACCTATCATACGCACCGAGCTTCTTCTTTCAAAGCTGACTCCAGTCTGCACGCCATGCCTCAGAGGTGACATCACATCTTGATCAACACGTCTTCCTCGTCCTTTCTTTAGCCTTCGGCTCCTTTCTTGGGAAACGCAGTTGCAGTCATCTTCTCCGGCGCCGCACCCAGGTCGTGAATGCGGAAGCCTGCTTGGCCGCGTCGTCTGACAAAACCGCTGTGTGTCAGCGCCTCAGACTCATAATCGGAGCAATGCCGCGGCGCACGGGGAGAAGTACATAGAATATCTAGTCATCGTGGCGAAAGTGGCCGGTGATAACCAGGTACTAGTACATGGTCCTCACATGGTCTCAAGATTTCTGAACATGCTTAGACCTACAACAGACAGCATCGGAACCACTTCTGAGGTTTGGTTATCTCCCGTATGCGTACCGGTACCAACATCGATCACACTTCGACATTCTAAACAAACTTCGCGGCCTGTGGCCATCAGCGGATGATAAGCGTTTGGTGTGGGGTTGGGCGCATTCGTTTCTAGATCAATCCCGTAGCCGTATGCTGTGGTCCCTCCGAGACCGAACAAATGGATCCTGTAATTTACTTTGAAATATACTTTTTTCTTTCGTCTAGTCTTACGAGGTGCACCAGCATGATGTAGAATGCTAGATGAAAATGGTAGCTTATATTGCGTGTTCTATGGATCATTTTCTCTATGTTGCCCTAGTACTCGTCAAAACTGACATGCATCCTCTTACCCCATTCTTTCACGGTCCTTGCTCACGTCCGTCCAGGCCACATCCCCTCAGCACCTGTCTTTTACAGGTCGTTTCACATACATGTCTTTTCTTCGAGCCCTCCTCGACCTCCCGTGGCACGCCGTCAGCAACGGGAGCCGTCATCCGAGAAGGCGCCGTTCTCGAGTGGTAGCACCGCCGCGCCGGGCCTGCAGCCAAAATAGACCCCCGGGATCACCTCCACGACAGCATACGTGCCGATCATAGTTGCCGCGAATAAGCGGTGTGCCGCACGGTCGCTGCCCACCAAGACGCGTGGACGCGGCGCGGCGCGGCGGGCGCCCTGCGCACCGTAGGGCACGGGCCCGCGGTTCGTACGTCCTGGCGCAGGTGGCCCAGCGCTATATTGTGGCACAACGCCGAGGGGACAAAGTGGGTGCCCGAGCGGGGTCATAACGAACGACGTCCGTGCGCAGGAGGGATATCGCGCCAGTCCGTGTGTGGTGCACAAGCGCGAGATGTTGGCCTTCCTCCAGGAGGCCTGTCGGCGAGGGGGGCGAGCGGGATTTGTGCGCTCTTCCCCGTGCTAATAAGAGGGTCCGAGCTGCGGGTTCTGCAAGGTGTGATGTGGTTGGTTGGTAGGGAACGCATCGTGGTTGCTGATGAGCGGCCAAGGACCTCGGGTGCAGCCAGGGCCCAGGAGCGAGGATGTGGGCGCAAGGGCCATCAACTCATATCACTCGTTCTTTTTGAAAACTCACCTAGATCGTCGTCCAATGATAGCGATGGAGCAGCGGTGCGGTGCAGGACATCGGATACTAAGGTAGGGGTGTCGTACCTTTTGAGGATTGTCGGGGGCTGAGTCCTCTCCAAGTCACGTGGTCATACTGTGTATTCTTCCACTCGAGCTGCACGTGACTGCCGTCCTCGGCCATCGTACTCTCGTAGGCCAACACCATGGTCCAGTGGAGAGAGGGTTCGCACCTACCACGAGGAGACGCCGTAGAGTTTAACCAAGGTTACTTTGCTTACATGACCTGCAATGACTTTCCGCCAGTCATCCTCATACCCCTCCATTTCTTACCATTCTTTGGCCAGTTCCTAAATCCACCATACGTCTGCCCTGCACCATGCGCTTCCTCACTCCCTGCCCGGGCTGTCTTGTGCTCACTCATCATCGTGACCGTCCTACACGTTCTACTTTGTGGATCGCCTAAGAATCTCACTACAGTATGTCTGTGATATGACCGATACTACGCTGATACTGTATGAACGCGCTTTTCCCTACCAGACCGCAAAGCCGCAACTGCGAGTTATACCGTCAATATACGATACCATTTAACATCGGAAGCGACTCTCACTGGCATATACACAGAACTTCCTCTTTTGTCCTTCCCTTGGCGTTCAACTCCTACGTTGGTCAATGACGCCTCAGCTATCATTCCGACGCATCAGGTTGCGAATGTGGTGCCCCGACCTGACCGCCTCATTGATAGCAAGGCTGCTTTGTGTCACATGTCAACAGCCCGGACCCATGATAAGGGCAATGGGCACGCGGAAGGAGACGTACATGGAGGGTCGTCAGCTCCGTCACGAAGGCTGTCTCAGCTGGAGTGGGCCCCGGCGTCTAATGGTAGAGTCGTCACGGTACTGTGCGTCAAGTACGGATGTAGGGATACCATACTTTTCGAGGATGGCAAGCTGCGTGAGTAGCATCCGCGCGCTCGACGTTGCTGAGTTGCTCTAGCCCAGCGCGGGATCGGAGTACGCTGCGGAGGGATCCGCGTGGTGCCCGAGCCTAGTCAAGATCAAGGTCCGTGATGCAGGACGGAGGTCGCACCGGTCGCGATGGCATGTGAGCGCTCGTCGAGGGGCGGTATGCACGAGATGCTGTCCGTCTGTCGTGAGACCTGTCTACTAGCGGAAAAGGTCGAGTGATCGGGATTTTTTGGGCGGATTGGGGGAAGAGGAGGTTTAGTGCACGAGTTGTCGGACGCGGGGTCGCGGACATGAGAACGTCGTGCCTGTCGGCGGTGGGTCAACGAGCACTCGGGTACAAGCGGAATCATGGATACACCTGAAGCGAGCGTAGACAGCATGCGCGCGAGTCCGAAAGATAGTGGAAAGGAGACAGAAACAGTGATAGTGAAAGAGAGAGAGATCCCAGTCGTTCGACCGCGAACGTGTGACGACGCGTTGACCCGGATCAACGCAACAAGAACCGAAGAGAAGGAAGCAAGAGGGAAAAGGGAATCACGCTGAAACGTTTCGAGAGCACAGGGGGAGTCCAATAAGGATTCTCTGCCCTTCAGCCGGGCTTCTACTGTAGTTTACAGATATACAAGTGAGCGCGTCAATATAGGTCCGCGACTCGGCCGATATTACGACCGAGGCACATACGAAGAGAGGGGAAGTACATTGGTAATTTTGAAGAGCGAAACAGCCTGTCAGTGAAAATGACGATGTGGGGAGTGTAAGGGACGTCGGGCGCAGGGCTACGAGATGAAACTGATTGCGGAAATGGATGTCCGACGGCTTTCGTGACGTCGAGCAACGTCGGTCGAGTCGATATGAGTGATCTAGGACGAGTCTGGAGAGAAAGAGGAGTGTTAGTCTTCATTCGAATTTTGTCACGCGGCTCTTGGAAGAGGGAGGTTTCGGAACGCGTCGATGAAGTTGAAGATCAAGCCGCGGAACGGACGGACGCCTCTGATGGTGTCACGGGCGCTCCGAAGCGACTCATTCCGAGCGCAGCGGCTCACCTTACAGCACCCGCGACGATTGTAAACTACAGTAGTGCAGTTCCGTCGCGAAGGCTGTCAGGAACAGGCCTTGGCGTCCAATGATGAAAAAATGGCGTCCGGCCAAGCTGTGCCGGCAACACATCGATCACAGACCCAGGGACACCATACTTTTCAATGATGGCTAGCTGGGTGAGTAGCCTCAACATTGGTTTGGCCCATTGCGGACACACACAGTCTTGCGTTGGAGAGAGGGGTCACGCCTCACTCGTCGCAAGGATACGTACTTGTCCCGTGACTTCCTCATCATGTGACCTCTGTCCCACCTCCTTCCCTATTCCAGTCCAGCGTGGAGTGAAGGGAGTGGGGTATACCAACGGACGAGCGACAGCACAGGGATGACTCGATCTGAGGGCGGCAGGACAGGGCAGGATAGCACGAGCGAGGGCAACCAACAACTATAGGTTAAAAACCAGGAGGCCTCAAACGTACCTTGACTGCGGGATCATGGACAACGCTGTATCGAACAAGGCATTGTAGCGCCTAGTATCTATACTGGAATACTGTAGGAGTGAAATTTCACCTGAGGGGGTGAGTGCGGCATCAATTTTTCTCTCCCCTCTTCCACCCAGATCCAGGATACTACTACTGCCGAGAAGTGAACTGACCAGTCCAGAAGTTTTGCAGAGAGAGAAGCAAGAGACCTGCTTGATGGGTCGAATGCAATTTGCACCTGCATAATGTAACAAGATGTTTGCTTTGTTGGCACTCACTGCCGTGGGCTGCCGGACGTGTGTGGATAACGAAAGCGGATGATGCACTGGCACATACATGCCATCTTTACTCCCCTCTTCCCGTCCCCCGGGCCCAGGCCTAGATCAACTTGCAAATAGTGGTGTAGCGCGCAAGATGGCGCGCAGGTGTGTTAAGAAAAAGAAGGTTGACAGGGAGGAGAGAGACAACTGGCAAGATAAGAGAAAGCCAGTCGACGACCAAGGCGAGAGAGATTCCAGAACGTGGCAAGGCAAGCAGATCATGATAAGATTCTGGCTCGGATCGGTGTTGCGGGCGCTCCGAAGTGCTCATTCCGAGCGCAACGGGGGTGTCTAATTGTCCTGCCCGTGATTCATGTCGGCCAAAGCTAACGAAATCAGTTGCACTCATTCAATACATCCTCCAGTATGGCAGCTATTATGCACCGTTACTTCTGGGGGCGTTTTCCTTCTCTCAGCTTAAAGGGTGACGATACCCACTGACCCATGACGGACAACAGTTTCGTCTACCTAAATTGTTAACCCACATCGCGTACCACGTAGTCGTTACTGCAGGCTGCCAATACGACATATCCTGGCCGAGTTACCGCGGGACAATCGGCCAGGGATATCAGAATCCTTGTTGCCTCGACACTGAACTCGACTAGCAAAACGCTCTGCTAATTCGTCGATACGAAGCATACGCTTGTATTTCTCCATCTAGCGTTCCAGGAAATTCGTCGTGAACACGGCGAATACGTTAAGAAAGAGTCGTGCCACCTGTCTGGTTGGGAGAAACTCCATTGAAGTCTGCATTCCAAGAGTGAGTGACAGGTTGATTATGAAGACATAGTGTCGCGGTGCCGTACACGTTTCAAAGATTAGTTGCCTATACCTGCTTCGCAGCCCCCCATGATATTCTTTCACTTTAGAGAGGTGTGTCACGCCTACGAGGACTTGTAGTGTCGTGTCGAGCTGTCACTATCATAAACTTAGCTATGCGTCCCGTGAAATCCCTATCGTGTAATCTCTGCCCTCACCTGTTCCGACCTCACTCGTCGAGCTTATCTAGAATAATATACCTGTACATTGAGCCTGTATCCCCTCCAGACACTGTAAGGCACCACTAATAGGTGGTTGCAAGCTAGCATCAGTCGCCGAATATAAGATAGAATAAACATCGCAACCGGCTTCCAATTAGACAGGGAGCTTGTTGAGAATAGAAGAGTGTTGTCCTGCGAGCACCCCACTGCGCGGTGTCCTTGAAATCGAAGTAAAAAGGCCATAGATGTTAATTCAGCGTCACACACGCTTTTGAAATCTCCACTGTCATTGAAGACACCAGAAATGTACGTGAAGCCGAATTGGCATTTATGGCCTATTTTTATTTCGACTTCAAGGACACCCCAATACGAGACATCCGTGGCCTCCCCTTTTCCATGATTGTAGTCGTCGGTCATTTGGGGCCATCTGCACCGAGTCTGGAATACACGTACCAGAGAACACTCTTCCCTGTTGCGTTCTTGCATTTGGGGCACAACGACATAGCCCCCGGTCTTGGTCGCAGGTAGATACGCAGAGAATCAAGCCAGCCTTGGTCTATTTGTTACAGTATGTTTGCTGTTACGCCTTGTAAAGATCAAGTGACAAACCAACGCCTGCCCACTCTCAGAATTCGCGCACCACAGCCCTCCTGTTCTTTAGGTAGAGAGTCCAACGTTGCCACTGCAAGTCGCTGGGTCCGGGTGCCCGTAGACGCCAATGCTAAGGAAATCGGGGCGTTGAGTTCACAATCGAGGTGGCGACAAAGCGATGTGTGGTTGTAGTTGAAGCTGATTGGGAGCGTGATGCCTCGCGTTGCGTCCAAGATAAAAACCGTCAGCACAAGTTTGTACCTCTTAACATCAATCTTACTCGCGTTCTCGCTACGACCAAAATTTACTCTCCGGCCTGTCTCAGTATCCGAACCTCAAAGGTGCCATGGAGAAGCGCCCGAACGCGTATGTTGCCATAGTTGGAGAGGAGAGGGAGAACAAGGCCAACACCATGCCCAGGAAAACGGGTGAGTATGTAAAGTTCATCCTTGACGACAAGCCATCACCCAGGCCCTGCGCCTGGGTGGCAGTGGAGTTAGGAACAGATACGTCTGCTCTCTGAGCCATCGGGAAGTAGCGTCGCGCAGAAGGACAGGATCTGGAGGGTAGACTGGCTATTCAAAGGACAGGGGAGGGTCCCGCGCGAGTGTCCAGAGGCCCTGCAGAACGAGTACGGGTAGGTCATCGCGCCATGGCACCAGGAGGAAGAGGCTCTGTCGTCAAGGAGTTCCAGTCCGAGTCGAACTTCGAGTATGCAGCCACCAGGACGTCCGAGTAAATGGGAATGGTGCAGATCCCCCATAACATAGCCCAACAGCAGCGATAGCCTCGCCCAGGCGGAGATAGGAACAAGATTCTCACTCCCTGGGGCTGGGACTAGACCTCGAAAGTCCCTCCTGATGTCCCTTCGCCAATACCCACGTCTCACTCTTCGTGAGCGTGTTAATTACTAACTCTTGGCACCTAGGACCCCAAATGACGGAACAGCATAGACAAAATCAGAAAAACGACATGCAATGTCGCCAACAGAAGGTGATCATTTCATCTGCGCCGTTCATTATAGTGACTAAGCGTGTCTTGATGCTCGGTCCTGGGAGAACGCAATGTAATGGGCGAGCCAGAATGGGAGACGAAGCGGTATCACGTATGTGTAGATGAGCTGGGCCCAGTGATGACGGTGGAGAGCCGAGGAGACGAAGTCGGGTGGCTACTATTGGCAGGACTGGGCGGTACGCCGTGCTCATCCAGGATGGTGAGTAGGGACGAGACGACCCGGGAATACGAATACGTTGGCGGCTTAGCCGTGCGTTATGATCCGCAACATCGGGAAGTGGACTTTCCATAGATAGCCAGGACGGGGCCGTTGCCAATGGTGGTAAGGCCGCGGAGACGAGAGAATCGGGACGGCATCCATGGCGCTGCGTGCTGCCGTTGGCTCACATGCGTTGGCAGTAGCGTCTTGGGACAACACGAGTGTGAGATCGACGACGTGAATTACAAAAGAGTCTACACACCTTATGATGATTGAGAGACCTCGGTGATAACGGAGTCGAGGACACCTCGATGACAGGAAGAGGCAGGGGCGCTTTCCGGAATAAGCGAAGCCTGTGGCAAAGTCACATCAAATCGAGTTTGATAATGATAAGGAAGCTGTTTTACCTCAAACGACGCAGCTGGAAGCACTTCCCACAACTCCGTGCGATCACTGTCTCCTTCTACTTCTTTATCGCGTGACTGCACGCGTGTGCGTTCGACGAGTTCGGAATCGTCCGAGGAGATATGCGCCTGGCGAGATATGAAGGCAGCAAATGTCAGGTGGGCGCAGTCAAGACAAGACAGATATCAATAAAAATAAAAATAAAAAGGCCGCCGGAGACATCAAATTTGTGTGCGTACCTGGAGAGGCGCTCGTTTGGGTTTAGGACAAGGCACAGAATGGAACCACGATATCTCTGGAGTCTCATACTCATCTTCCTCTGCAAACGGAGAAGATGGAGGAAGTGGGGAAGAAGCCAGGGTGCCGCACCGAGGTGGAGTTCTCTGTGCCGGGAGAGTGGTCTCGTGGACAATCTCGCTATCGATAACGGGAGTCATTTCAAGACGGGGCCGCGGAGGTGGGGATGGCGTGCGTGGTAAAACGAGGTTCCGTATAGATGGGGAGACAACGCGTGAGCGGCGGGTAGGAGGTGGATCTATGTTCTCGGTCTGCAATGAGAGCTGGACGAGCGGAGGTCGGGATGAGCCAAGGCGTGGTTACGCATGGAGCGCGAGTAGCGCAGCGGCGACGTCTTCGCGCGTTGTAGAGGACATCGTGTTCGGTGGGTATGACTTGTTGTATCGCGAAAGAGGGGCCCGAGGTGGTGCGGAAGTGCGGATGAAGGCTTCTTGAACAGGAGAGGATACAATATCAACATGGGCATCTTCTGTATCCGAAGGTGCCAGAGAGGGTGCGCGAGAACAACTGGATGAGAAGACGGTGAACGCATCATCGCTAGTGAGAGCGGGCTCATGGTCCAACTCATCATCCCTATCAAGCCATTTCGGGGGCGGAGAGATGAAATATGTAGGAAAGGAGGGTGAGATATGTGCAATTGGAGAGAGCATCCGTGGTGAGGGTGGTGGAGATGAT
>QLOS01004333.1:0-33006 GCA_003313725.1 Russula sp. MG48 | reverse complement strand
ACCGCTGCGTCCGCGTCACCACCGCCGCCGAGTTCGTGTCGTCTCCGCCGCTGCGCCCGTGTCGCCACCGCCGCTGCCGCTGGTGTGTTGCTGGTGTTGGCGTTGCCGCCGCCGCCGCCGCCGGTGTTGCCGGTGCCGGTGCTGGTGTTGCTATGTTGCTACCGCTGGTGATGCCGTTACCGTTGCCGTCTCGCGTTGGGAGCGGGGGTGAGGGCTGTGCGTCGTCGAAAACCCTCCGTCCCGCGTTGGAGCGAGGAAGGGGGTGTCTTTAGTCAGTAACGTTTCGAGAAGTGATAAGGAATACGAACATACCTTGCGCCCTGCACGCGAGCGCCGCCGTCGGACCCTCATCGAGTCGTGCGAGGCGGTGGTCCAGTCGAGCGAGCAGTGCGAGGGTGCCCTAGCCAGCGCAGCGCATGGGGTAGAGGCGTGAGTGGAGAGTCTGTTGAGGCGGCACTTGAGGTGGGAGAGCAGCGCGGAGGTCGATAGCAAAGGCAAAAGACAGCGCATCGAACGGGTGGAGACGTGGAGTGTGACAGGCCTGTCACAGGCGGGCCAGTTGATGTGGCGTTCGAGTGCAGCGAGCGGTGCACGGGCGTCGAAGGCAAAGGAAACTTGCTGAATTCATACTGAGTGTCGATTATGGTCCGTTGTGCTTGCCCACTGTGGCGGCTGCTGAGGCGGAGGCGGTCCTGTTGTGAACCGGTCTCAACCGGTTATGTCACGGTTGAGCTGTTATCCGTGGGAATCAAAGACCGCAACCGGGGGTTTGCAAAAAATGGTGCAACCGCAACCGGCGGTCCGGTCTTTTTTCGGTCCGGTCCGGTCCAGTCCCCGGTCTTTTTCCGGTCCTATGGACCGGACCTTAAAACACTACGCACAGGCACATGCTCTCGCATCATACTCACATGACGTGCCTCACACACAGTCTCGCATCGCACAAGTTGTGCTACCGGCCCATCGAGCCATAACATAAGTCAAGCTTCCTTCAACGTTGTGGATGGTGTGCCACCACATCAGAACTCACTTGAAAGAAGATTATCCTAGACCACCCACGATCCGCACATTCCAGATACTAGCCTCCGCTGACACTGTAGAATTCATCCCAGGAGCAGTGAAACACGAAACTCGTCAAGAAAGACACGCAGGCTTACACACATACTTTTGCAGAAGCCAGTACTGCCCATATCACGGCACACAGTAAAAGACTATACCTGGTATAGCGAGGAAGCCTGCACACTTCGCAGCAACACTGGAAGTCAATACATACGACGAATACCTCCATCGTCTAGGACACCTCTACGAACGAAAATTCGTCCTTGATAGCTGGGGTCAACAGATCGACCAAGCAGCAGATCAACACAAACTCATTTGCCCTGTCACGTGTGTGACAAGTCCCACAGAACTCCACCAATCCCTCCAAATCGAAGTAATAGTCTTCGACCAAGTATACAAAGAGTGGCAAGACGAGTTTGTAGCCCTTGAAGCAGCACTCGCCCTCTTACTCATCATCCAACGCTCTGGAGAGGCATCACAGAACCCATAGGTATCGCACACCAGCAGAAGTTGACCCTGATCAACTAGCAGACGCCCTTGCTTGGACGGAAAGACAACTTGCCCGAGCACAGAACGACGTCGAAACCCACACACGCGTTTGCCAGTATACAGATCCACGCATTCGCGCTAGAACTCAAACACATTGTTAACGCCTACTTCGAGGCAGCAGGCTTTCCCTTGTAAAAGGAAGAAAAGTAACCCTGGAGATAATCAGAGCTGACATCCGCGCAGACACACTCACCAGAGTCCCTGTCAGAACCCAGGACGACCTCCCAAACTACATCAAAGGCGAAGCCTATTGGCAATGCAACCAGCAAAACACTCATTGGTGTTACCACATCCACCTCTTCACCATGGTAGGGATTGTTGAAAGACCTATCAAATACATCAACGACGACTGGTACATCCTCAACTTGTTACACTCAGCCTTGGGCGTTCTAAGCAACTTGCTTATTGGTGACTTGGTTCAGCCCAAGTCCTGCTTCGTGGTAGTGCTGCGTGCACTGTGGACGTTTGGATAGTGTTCTTCTCTTGTTTGCAATGGCACAAGACGTAGGCCAACAGGGGTGCACTAGTGCACAAGTGGCGCAAGCACAAATGAGTGCACAAGCGCAAGGGGGTTCAAGACCAAAGGTTCCCTGAATACAAGGGAGGAGAAGGAGGGATAGAGCAAAGAGCGGAGTGTACTGGTGGTCCTTGAAGGTCTGTTCTGGTTCGTTCTATCCTTGGGGTACTTCCCACTGCAGGGATTCCAAGGTTCAATAGGCTGGATTGTTAAAGAGGTCGAGTCTGTCTGCTACAAGACAGAAATGTGTACTACTTATAGTAAACCAGTCAGGCCCCTATCAAGAGGGACGCGTAAGTGTCAGGGCATAGGGCCCATGTCGTCATAAGAGTCCAGAGCACACGCCATAAGGGTGCGGCAGCGTTCTAGTTCAATCTGATGGATGCGCATACAGTATGATGTCAAGGGTCAGTCCAAGTGTCCAATCAGCTAAGAGTCCGTTATCGTAAGGACGCGCGGCCTGCATCCACGCCGGGACACGTCTGCACTACACCCTAGGACCTAGGGAACACGCCTTTAGCGTGCTGTGATGTGCCGAGGTGATGTGCTGCACGCCTGCACCTGCAGGTGCCATGTGGGTACCACAACCATGCGCTCGTAGCATGAGGCTAGGAGCTCCTTCCTAATCAGTCCAAATCAATGTCCATACCACTATCCGTAGTGTAGCCAGTCTGCATTCAATGTAGGGCCTCCCAGGGAGGTCCTGATTCCATCCTTGTCTTGTCAGGTAACCAGCCACAGGTCCCAGAGACCGCGTAATGGCTGGGTCAGTGCGCAAAGGCAGCGCGATCGTAACATGACTACAATCAAGGAAGCTACGTCACCAGCCTCGCGGGACTCCTCGATCGAGAAAACGTCAACGAAACAGGACTAGGCCACAGCTCCCTTAGGCCAGAGTCACCAGAAGCAATCGAAGTAGATCCTCCTAGCGCTAACGCATCCTCCTTCCAAAGTGCAGACGAAGGAGAGGAACCCACACCAGGACCAAGCCAACAGGTCATCACACCCATAGAAGAGTTCCTCAGCACAGGACTCCAGGATGTAGCAATGCTACAAGGAAGCAATCCGCTTCAACCAGAAACGGGCGCAACCCCGCACCTACTCCAGATTGCACACGCAGCGACACAGGTAACAGCACCACCACCGATCCTCCAGCCACCCAATCTGCCAGTAATGGCCGCACCAGCACCCGCTGCCATGGCAGCACAGACCAACGGACAGCTCAAAGGAAAGGAGCCTACGACCTTCGAAGGCGATCGCGCCAAAAGTGAGGCCTTCCTCAGGGAATTCAGGCTCTATAGAATCCTGAATCGCGCTGACGAAAACATAACCAACCCATACGCTAGAGTAGCACTGGCCCTGTCATTCATCAGAGGGCCCCTCGTCGATGACTGGGGGGACGCGCAATCCGCCAGCCTCATAGAAAAGACCACCCGAGCGGTCAACAGAATCACAGAAAACAATGAAGCTCTTTGGAACAGCTTCGAGGTGGACTTCAAAAGCCGCTTCACAGACATGGCCAAGGCCCAGAATGCTTACAACAAGCTCATGGCCCTCCAAATGCAGGGCAACAACATCGACGGCTACATCGCGTCGTTCAACCACTACATCCGGAACTCGAACTGGACAATGGGCGACCAAGGAACCCTAGAAAAGTTCAAAAGGGGACTTCGTCGAGGCATCGCCCTTAGCGTCATGAACCGCGAAAACATCCCAACAACAATTGAAGACTGGCAGGAAGCTGCTAGGAAGGAAGTACTTAGGCGTGCGCAAATTGACGCTGACCTAGGGCCAGCCCCACAGCGTGGACGATTCATTCCGTGCCCCACCTTCTTCAAAACACAGAGCAAGCCGACCATGAAGCCGAAGAATGATGGCTACGCACCCATGGACGTGGACGCGGCACAGACAAGCACGCCGCCCCGCATGGGGGGACCCCTCACTGATGAGGAGCGTCAGCAGCTTCGCAAAGAAAACAAGTGCTTCTACTGCAAGGCGGTAGGACACACGGCGAACAAGTGTCGCAAAAAGCAAGCCGCAAGACCACCACGCGCTTCGCGGGTCACAGAAATACAAAGGGAAGAGCTCACGCCTAGCAATAGCGCAAGCCAGACCAGCTCCCAGATGGCAACTAGCGATGTTGTCACCCAGATACGCTCTATGACCACGGAGGAGTGAAGGGGCATCTATGATACTATACTTACTGAGGACTTGGATTTTTAAAGAAGCTCGATCTATCGGCCTGGGACCGAGCTTCACATATATGTACCATGTACGTGTCTCATCGAAATAGCGTTAACATTGATATTCTCTTTTCGAGCACGAATGGGAAGGCCAAAGAAAAAGCCCTCGTAGACAGCGGGGCAACGGACAACTTCATAGACCAGAAAACGGCGCGACGACTGCACCTGGTTCCTCGCAAACTAAGGGAACCACGACTGCTCTATAACGTAGACAGCACCGAGAATCGTAGTGGTCGGGTAATGAGCTACTGCGACCTGCTCGTATCAAGGAACAAGAACGAAAGCATACAGCGCTTCTACATCGCTAACTTAGGAAGGGACCACATCATACTGGGCTTCCCATGGTTACAACACTTCAATCTGCAGATAAACTGGACCAAAGGACAAATTGGTGGCGACCCCTTCACCGCCAAAATCACTAGCAGACGAGCCCCAGACCCCCCAAAGAACCTGATGAGGTACGCACAATTACTGGGGGCTACGCTGAGAACACAGCAATGGGAAGAGGGGGATACGCTTGTCCTCCGAATCAACCGCACCAACATAGTGCAGGAATGGGCTATCAAAGCCCACCAACAGTGTACGGCACCCACCGCACAAGATGTGCCCCCGGAGTATCAGCGACACTGGCGCGTGTTCTCCGAAGAGGAGGCCCAATGCTTCCCGCCAAAGCGAGAGGATGACCATGCCATTACCCTAAAGCCAGACACGCCAGCAACCCTGGACTGCAAAGTCTACCCCCTCAACCCGCAAGAGATGTTAGCGGCGGACAAATGGATCCAGGAGCACCTAGAGAAGGGCTACATCCAACTGTCAAAGTCACCCTATGCAGCACCCTTCTTCTTCATCAAGAAGAAAGACGGATCCTTACGACCAGTACAAGATTATCGCATGCTGAACAGCTGGACTATCCGTGACATGTACCCGCTCCCGGACATCTCTGTACTGACCAGGAACCTTGAGGGCTGCGCCCTGTTCACCAAGTTCGACATCCGCTGGGGATATCACAATGTCCGCATCAAAGAGGGAGACCAATGGAAAGTGGCATTCAAGATGCCACAGGGGCTCTTTGAGCCCAAGGTAATGCTGTTTGGCCAGTGCAATGTGCCAAGCACCTTCCAACGAGTCATGGATCAACTCCTGTGACCCCTAAAGCTAAAATACCCAAGAATGGTCTTCGTATACATGGACGACATCCTCATTGCCACACCACTCGACCTCGAATTACACCGACGCATCATACACGAACTCCTGGACCTGTTCGAAGCAGAATCATTCTTCCTCAAACCACAGAAGTGTCTCTTCAAGCAAAGACGTGTCGAATATCTGGGACTCATCATTGATGGCGAATCGCTTCGCATAGAATCCAGCAAACTTACGGGAATAAAGGAATGGCCCAGGGTTCTCAAGAGTGTCAAAGAACTATGATCCACGCTCGGAGTGCTGGGCTACCAACGGCCATTCATCCCTGGCTTCGCAGAAATCGCCAGACCCCTCACCAACTTACTCAAGAAAGGGGTACCCTTCATCTGGACCGACGAGTGCACGCAGGCGGTAGACAAGCTGATCAACATTGTCACCAGTGACCCAGTCCTCTGGCAACCCAGCCCAGCACACCCCTACAAACTCGAAGTGGACGCCTCTCAGAACGCGACAGGCGCCATCCTGTACCAATGTGACGCCCAGGGCAGACGACGCCCAGTAGGTTATGACTCAAAGACCTTCACAGCCGCAGAACGAAACTATCCCATATGGGATCGGGAATTCCTCGCTATAGTGTGAGGCCTGGAACACTGGCGCCATCTCCTTATGGGCACACAACACCAAGTGGTGGTCGTCACAGACCACAAAAACCTCCAGTATTACCGCTCACCCCAGAAAATCAACAGGTGCATAGCGCGCTACATACTGACCCTCGGCGACTATGACGTCACCCTAGTCCACCGCCCTGGTGCCAGCAACAGGGCTGACGCCCTGTCAAGATGACCAGACTTCAACGATGCAAGCTCTGACAACAAGGAAGTCATTGCGCTCCCTGATCAGCTCTTCACGAACGCCGCAGAGGCGGTGGACATGGAAGATGACGTCATGAACAAACAGAAAGACCATGAAACCACCCTTGCCACGTGTGCCACGGTTCGGACTAACTATGTACTGTTTCTACTGTACCATCACATGCCATGTGACGCCAGGCGTCACATGACCTTTCCCGTCTCGTCCCAGGTCCCCCTTCCCACGCCAAGCGACAGCGGAAGGCGCAGGGGGACGTGCATCCCTCCCCTCTTTCTTCTTTTACTCACCTCCCCATGACTCGCATGGGGCCATGCTTACTCACTTACTGTACTGCGGACTGCGGACTGACTTAGGCTTACTCATGGCATCATGGCGCTGACGTGTCGGGGTGCTGGGAGACATATAAAAGGGGTGAAGCTTAGGGACTTACTCCCTAAGCTTCAGCTTAACTTTCATCTTCGCACACTTGTATTCCAATTCTAGTATATCAGCTTGGTACTAGAATCATCTGCTTTGCCCCACTCAATCTCATCTCCATCTCACGTGCCCCTCACAAGCGATAAGGTGTAACTGTGCTTAAAGCGACATCAAGCACAATCCCGCCTCACCGCTTACTCATCCATCTCAACTTGTCCCAAGTCGACTTGTGACTCGCGTCCTCGTTGACTTCAAGATTGGTCTTGTGTTTCACGTCGATGTCCCGTGCGTGACGTAGCATAAGCTGAAGCTTGCAAAATCGATAGCCAAGCCGTGGCCATTGAAGAAACGCAGGAGCGTGAAGGTCTTGACCTAATCGCTACCACTACCGGACTGCTCGAACGCCGAGCGGAACTAGAAGAAAGAGTCGGTCGGATCACCCGCACCGTCGAAGCGTTAGGGAGAGCGCTTAGAGAAAACCAAAATCCTCACCTTGAAGTTTGCATTCTCACATGTATATTTGACCTTCTCCTGGAAATCGCGAGATTATGGGAAGAATTTTGAATTGAGGTGGAACTCGCATAAAAAAGGCTGGATCCGCTCGCCATCGTTGCTCACACTTGTTGGCATCTTTGGCTCACACTACTACGCGTCACACTTGAGGTCCTCGGGTACTGCGCCAGGATCTACATCGACGACGTTATCATCTATCATGAATAAAGAAACCAAGCTGGAGACCTCACCACGTGTCGCTGGCTTCCTATACATCCTTTCATGACTAGATGCAACAGACCTTTTCTTGGTCAGCCGCCTGGAGCACGCTCTTAGGCACCTTGAACAGCAAAGGGCAATTGCCCTTAGCTTGCACGAAAACGAAGACGAAGCCGGTGCGATCGGACAAGAAATTGACAGCACAGAACTCGTGTTGCGACAAATCTTGAGGAGGGCCAAAAGCAGCCGACCAGTCGTCCCTACTGTAGAAGACAACTTGCGCAGCTTGTTCGCAGTCCACGGAGGCACCAACGCGCGAGACGAAGAAAATCTGAGGATAATCGCTCAAAGAGAGTATAACGAGCGCCCAAATCAAAGAGCCAGGAGAGGCAACCAACCAAATAATAACCAAATTTACCGACCCCCTCAGCGACGCAATGACGACGCTCAACGTAGACTTTACGGCCGACCGGTGGGAAGCGCTCCACCCCCGTACAGATGATGATCTCCCTCTCCATGTCAAAGGAGAGGCCTTCTGGATCGACTACGGAGAACCTGGACGAAGCGCATACCATATAATCGATGAGAACGGAGTAGAATGGCCGCTAGAATTCATAAACAATGATTGGCACTTCCTGACCTGGGGAGCAACAGGGTACCGCACCAGAGCAAGCGCAAAACTGGTACGCGGCACCAACAAGCTCAGGTGGTGGGAAGAAGGCGACAGTCAGCATCCGCAGAATAGGAAGGGAAAAGGAAAAGCTACTGACCTTCACTCCCCACGAGAGGTGGAGAAAAAGGACAGCAGCACGGACACGGAGCCAGAAGAAATGGGCCTGAGCCCCACCCTGGGACGCAGGCGACGCAACTCCCCCATGCCTGGAGGACTAGCGTATGGACTAGACCTGGAGGAGCGCATCCTGTCCAAACAAGTTGAACAAGTCGCCAGCATGGACCCTGGGGACTTCGGGGAACCGCTACCCGAGTACGGACAAAGACCGGCCATGACGCATGCTGCGGCGACAGAAGTCGCGGTTGAAGGGATTGTGGTTGAGCCCCTCATGACACAGGCCGCGCTAGGGGCCACCAGAGGCATAAATCCAGCCTTCACCGCAGGAAGAATGCCAGTGTTCCCTGGAGCGTCCATCCATACAACCTTCACAAATCCTATCAATCCCGCCTACGTTCCTGTTTGCCCGTGGAGCGCAGGGGCCCGAGTGCGTGGAGTAGCTGCGGCCGTGGCCGCAACCACAACCGCGCCCGCCACTGTCACCGCCACGACAACAGGAGGGACCGGCACAGGGAATGGAGGCGGAATGCGAGGAAATCCCCCAACCATGTTCGAAGGGGACAGGTCCAAAAGCGACCAGTTCCTATGAGAATTTCGGATCTGGAAAATGTCAAACAGAGAAAACAGCTCAATGAAAACTCCCCTCAATCGCGTAGGCCTAGCATTGAGCTTGATACGCGGACCACACGTTAATGATTGGGTGGAGAGAATGCTGGACGACCTTGATGCCGCGCAGAGGGGGCCGCACGCCATACCCGCCACAGAGGAGGCATTGTGGACCATGTTCGAGACAAGCTTCAAAACAGCGTTCACTGACACCACCAAAAAGGCGAATGCCCACCAAAAACTGCTTCAGTGCAAAATGATAGGCGACGATCTGGATACTTACATCGCCACCTTCAACCATTGGTGCACGCTTGTGGGATGGGGCACCAACGATGTAGGAACGATCACCCAGTTCCGTCGTGGTCTGAAGGACCCCCTGCACCGCACTGTGCTAGAAAAGACAGACCCCCGACCCACAACCATGAGGGGCTGGCAAGCTGCCGCGCGAAAACAGCACGAGCTGTGGGCAGAAGTAAAAAGCAGCCTGAGCAGCTTCCAAAGCCAGGGCCCCGCCACGAACGCACAGCGGTGGCGCCAAGCACTTGGAAAGCCGCAGCAGACCACAGGGAATCGCAGCAGCAGACCAAAAATCGTGCCCATGGACGTCGATAGCATACGCATTGCAGCCCTCACACCAGAAAAACGGCAGAAGCTCAGCAGCGAGGGGCGCTGCTTCTACTGCGAAAAACAGGGACACATCAGCAAAACGTGCCCCAAGAAAATAGAGGATCAGAAAAAGAACCCACCGAAAAAGGAGGGAATGCGCGGCCGTCAAGAAACAAGCGCGTGCACCACCGAGGTGGAGGAGGCCGCTGTGGAAGTTAGCAGCCTGGTGGATCAGATAGGAGGGATGAGACAAGAGGAGAAGGACGAAATGTTGGACGCCTTGATCTTGAAGGGTTTTTAAACGGCTCTCACCATTTGGCCTGGGTGAGGGCGCAGAACATGCGCATCATGTATATCAGTGAAACTAGCTCAATCGAAGTACCATTCACCTTTACATCCGTGCAAGGAAAGGCCAACGAACACGCGCTACTCGACAGCGGCGCAACCGAAAACTTCATAGACTCACGCATGATCCAGCGTCTGGGGATTGGCCTCAGGACGATGGCAGAGCCGCGGCGCGTCTTCAATGTAGATGGGTCAGAGAACACAGCCGGCACGCTAAAACAATACTGCATCTTGAGGGTCAAAAGGGGAGACAGGGAAGCCCTGCAAAGGTTTTATGTCACAAGGCTAGGAGGCGACCGCGCCATCCTAGGATACCCATGGCTGAGGGAATTCAACCCCAGTATCGATTGGGCCAGGGGGAACGTCAGGGGACCACCAGTCCAAATAGAAACTGCCCTCTTCAAGTGGGCCAGAAAGTGGGTGGTGGCCAGAATAATTGAAGCTGCACGCAGAGAGCAAGCGTGGGAAGAGGGGGACGAAATCATTGGCTTCATTCGCCCAACCCCCAGACTACCCAGAGAAATGGAGACAAACAAACGCAAGCAACCGGCAGAAGACCTAACCGGTCTACCAGACCACTACCGGTCACACGCGCGGCTCTTCTCAGAACATGTGGCGCGACGCTTCCCGCTGGCCTGAACAGAAGATCACGTAATCAGACTCAAACCCAGCGCACCGGACTCCATCAATACAAAAATATATCCCCTTACACGCACAGAAGCACAGGCCGAACAAGAATTTGTCAGGAAAAACAAAGAGCTAGGACGCATCCAGGACAGTGACTCGCCATGGGGAGTATCCTTTTTCTTCAGAAAAAAGAAGGACGGCTCGCTGCGACCAATACAAGACTACCGCCCTGTGAATCAATGGACGGAGCGAGATGTATACCCCATGCCACGCATAGAGCAGATACTGGAAGAGCTTCATGGCAAGACGCTGTTCACTACCTTAGATTTGCGAGACAGATATAACAACATCCACGTGCGCCCCGAAGACAGGTGGAAGGTAGCATTCAAAACCCCAAGCGGACTATATGAGCCAACTGTCATGTTCTTCGGCATGACTAACGCGCCAGCCACCTTCCAGCGCATTATGGACCAAGTCCTGAGGACCATCAAACACAAGTACCCAGGAATGGTCTTCGTCTACATGGATGACATCCTCGTGGCCACCACGGACGACTACACACTACACCGACAAATCGTGAACGAAATTATGACCCAGCTGACCAAAGAAGACTTCTTCCTCAAGCTCAGCAAGTGTCACTTCAAGCAGAGGGCAGTAAGCTATCTAGGGATCAGAATAGAAGAAGGAGTCATCCGCATGGATCCCACCAAACGCGATGGTCTGGAGGACTGGCCAGAGGAGCTGCACAACCTGAAACAAGTACGAAGCACCCTGGGCGTCTTCGGCTACCACTGACCATTCATTCCAGGGTACGCAACCATCATGCGCCCCGTGCAACATCTCACAAAGAAAGGGGTGGACTTTATCTGGACCAAGGAATGCACCGAAGCAATACGCACCCTGAAACGAATCCTGTCCAGCGACCCAGCGCTGAAGAGACCAGACTACAGCGCTCCGTTCATCCTGGAAGTCGACGCCTCACAATATGCCCTAGGAGCAATCCTGTACCAACCAGAAAAGGACAGCAAGCCCCAAGTAGTGGGATATTACTCTAAGGTGCTCATCCCAGCAGAGCGTGGGTACGACGTGTACAATTGAGAACTCCTAGCGCTGGTGAAAGGCCTGGAACACTGGCGGCATCTCTTGCTAGGATCGGAACACGTCACAAAGGTCTACACCAACCACAAGAACCTACAGTATTACTGACAACCCCAGAAGCTCAACAGGCGGGTAGCACGCTACATCCCGCGACTGGCCGAGTATAACTTTGAACTGATGCACAAGCCGGGCGCGACAAACCGAGCTGACCACCTCTCACGACGGCCAGGGCTAGATGAGGGAACTAACAACAATGAAGACATAATTGTTCTACCAGACCACCTCTTCTGCCGTGCACTATCGCTTTCCAATTTGAAGAACAGTGTCCGCATGGCCCAGAAGGACTCCAAGGCACTGATGGAAAAGTGGAGGGAAGAACACCTGATCGAACACGAAAGGGAAGGATGGACCAGGACGGGGCGACTGGTCGTCCCTGATTGGCCACAGCTGAGGCGTGAACTCCTGGCCGCTTATCACGACCATGCGGTTGCAGGGCACCCCGGGGTCGCCAACACCATGAAGGCAGTTGCCAGAGATTACTGGTGGCCAGGGTTGAGGCAGTTTGTCAGCAACTATGTGAAGGGGTGCGCAACCTGCCAAGCCACTAAACCGGGAGTGAACAAGCCGCGTGTTCCCCCTTTCCCCATCACAACCCAAGAAAGGAACGCCCCGTTCGCGACCATTGCACTAGACCTGATCACAGATCTCCCCCCATCACAAGGGTATGACTCCATACTCACCATCACCGATCACGATGTAACCAAAGCCGCCCTATTTCTCCCATGCAACAAAACAATCGGGGGGGTAGGCGTGGCTACCCTCTACGCCCAGCATGTGTTCCCACACTATGGAGTCCCCCAGCAGGTGATTTCAGATAGGGACCCTCGCTTCACATCCCAGTTTAGCAAGGAGCTATGTCGCCTCCTAGAGATCGATCAAAACATAAGCACGGCATACCACCCCCAGACGGACGGGCAGTCAGAATGAACCAATCAGTGGCTGGAGCAATACCTGCGAATCTACGGCAACTTCCAGCAGGACGACTGGGCCCACTGGCTGCCACTAGCGCAATACGTGCACAATGCTTGGCCCAGCACCATCACAGGGTTCACCCCCTTCGAACTACTCATAGGGTGCACCCCCCGATTGCGCACACCCGCCCAGGTTGACTCAAAGGCACCAGAAGCGGAACAATGGGGTCAACAATTGCAGGAGGTCCGCACACAAGCCCAGGATGCCATCAAGCATGCACAAATGATGGTGCTGCTACATGCCGAGCAAAGAGCAGGATGACACATCTTCCAGCCGTACAAGGAAGGAGACAAGGTCTGGCTGGAAGGGACCAACTTGCGACTATCGCACCCCACAAACAAACTGGCCGCACGACGATACGGACCCTTCAAGGTCCTCCGTGCAATCTCCCCTGTGGTGTATCAACTAGAGATCCCTGGCACATGGAAGATCTTCAACACCTTCCACGCATTGCTCCTTTCACCATACAAGGAGACGGAGGAACATGGACCCAACTTCCTGGAACCACCACCCAAACTGATCGATGGGGAAGAACAATATGAAGTGGAGCAGGTGCTGGGCGCAAAGAAGCTGAGACGGAAACTCCACTTCTTGATCAAATGGAAGGGATATGCCGAAGCACACAACACCTGGGAACCAAAAGAGAATGTGAATGCGCCGGGACTTGTGAAAGAATTCTACCAAAAGAACCCTTCCGCGGTGCGCTCAACAGTACTTAAGGAGGGGACAGACAAGAACCCAAACAACATGAACTCCTTCCCTTCTCCTTCTCCCTCACCCCCACACCGTCCTCGCGTCACCATCACCAATGCCGCACATGCCGAGGGTCAAGAAGGAATCGAAGAAGTCCTCGTGGGGACTGCCCCCAGCGTCGCAGTCCACTACGACCCACAAAACCCCTACTGGTCGCAAGAAACGCGCGTCGCCAGCCGCAAGACCGTGTATGACGACTACATCCGGGACCCGATACCTCGCACCACCACTACCAACGATGCCCCCGGCATCGCCGCCGCCGCCCCGCACAGAGACAAAGGCGGACCGCACAGCGATACGCCTGTGGCCCACGCGCAACCGGGCCGCGTACGCCGCTTCTTATCAGCGGCGGATGCAGAGCGAACCCCTACCAACTACAACGACGACCGAGCCAGTACCCCTGATTACGTGTCAGGTACTGATGACCCCGTGGGGGGAGCCGATTGGGACATCGGCAGAGAAGTTAAGTCCCCACGAAGTATGGAGGTCGCGGGAGGAGTGGACCAGGGCACACAGACAGTGGAGCCGCAACTTTGGGCAAGGTACAATCCCAACGACCATGACCAAGGCAACGTGCTGTACCCTGACGTAAGCGACCCCACCTTTGATTGACAACAGCGAGGTGAGGGTGCCCCGCCTAAGGAGGGGGGCAGTGCCACGGTTTGGACTAACTATGTACTGTTTCTACTGTACCATCACGTGCCATGTGACGCCAGGCGTCACATGACCTTTCCCGTCTCGTCCCAGGTCCCCCTTCCCGCGCCGAGCGACAGCGGAAGGCGCAGGGGGACGCGCGTCCCTCCCCTCTTTCTTCTTTTACTCACCTCCCCATGACTCACATGGGGCCATGCTTACTCACTTACTGTACTGCGGACTGCGGACTGACTTAGGCTTACTCATGGCATCATGGCGCTGACGCGTCAGGGTGCTGGGAGACGTATAAAAGGGGTGAAGCTTAGGGACTTACTCCCTAAGCTTCAGCTTAACTTTCATCTTCGCACACTTGTATTCCAATTCTAGTATATCAGCTTGGTACTAGAATCATCTGCTTTGCCCCGCTCGATCTCATCTCCATCTTGCGTGCCCCTCACAAGCGATAAGGCGTAACTGTGCTTGAAGCGACATCAAGCACAATCCCGCCTCACCGCTTACTCATCCATCTCAACTTGTCCCAAGTCGACTTGTGACTCGCGTCCTCGTTGACTTCAAGATTGGTCTTGTGTTTCACGTCGACGTCCCGTGCGTGATGTAGCAACGTGGGCCAAAATGTACCCCCTGGAGTGCCAGCCCGGTGGCACGTGGTGGCATGGCAGCCGCCTGGTTGTCGTGGCAGACAACAGCCTTAGGAGGGGAGTAATTTCCCTTCATCACGACTCACAGACCGCCGGCCACCCAGGAATCCTCAAAACCTGTCTAATGATCGCACAGAACTACTGGTGGCCCAACATGAAACAGACAGTCCTTGCCTACGTCAAGGGATGTGCCACCTGTCAAGCCACAAAAGCCAACACAACCAAGCCAGCACCACCCAGAGTACCCATCACCACGAACGCCTCCGCTCTGCCATTTGAGACAGTGGCCCTAGACCTCATTGTTAAGCTCCCTAAATCACAGGGTTTCGACTCAATTCTCACCATCACAGATCACGATTGCTCCAAGGCAGCTATTTTTATACCCTGCACCGAGGCCAGCACCGCACCGGAGATAGCCGCACTCTACGCCAAAAACGTCTTTCCGCATCACGGCATTCCCCGAAGAGTCATCAGCGACCGCAGGGCACACTTCGCTTCACACTTCCCAAAGGAGCTATGTAAGATCCTCGGGATTTCCCAGAACATCAGCACAGCCTACCATCCTCAAACAGATGGACAATCAGAAAGGACAAACCAGTGGCTCGAACAGTATTTACGCATCTATGTTAACCACCAGCAGAACGACTGGGCCTCCCTACTACCTGTGGCCCAATACACCCACAACGCATGGCCCAGCAGTACGACCAAGAAAGCCCCATTCAAACTCCTATTAGGACACATCCCACACGCCCATCAGCCCCCGAGATCCAAGAAAATACCGTCCATCAATGAGCGACTCGATCGCATCAAGGAAGCCCGCACCGCAGCACAGATGGCCATCACTAATGCCCAGACCATGGTCGCGAACAGAAGAGGATCCAGATATAGACCATTCACAAAAGGACAGAAGGTCTGGTTGGAAGGAAAGAACATCCAGGTCATGCAGCCAAGCGCCAAGCTCGCGGCTAGACGATATGGCCCATTCACGATCACCAACGTCATCTCCCCAGTAGTATACCAAGTTGCAATACCCCCACAATGGAAACTCAGAAAAGTCCATGACGTCTTCCACGCCAGTCTATTGACTCCGTACATAGAAACTCCCGAACATGGCTGGAACTTCAAAGAACCGCCTCCTGATGTCATCAATGGAGAAGCAGAGTATGAAGTCGAGGCCATTCTAGACCACCGCCTATATGGAAAGGCGAAAACCCCTCAGTACCGCATCAGATGGAAGGGATACTCCGCAGCAGAAGACACATGGGAACCGCGCAGCAACCTGAAACATGCACTAAAATTAGTACTCAAGTATCACTGGGAAAACTCCACCGCAGTTCGAAAAATGCTTATAAGGGCCGCCCTCAGCTCAGCAGGAACATCACCACTTCGCTCCCTTCACACCCCACTTCCACCACCAGCCTACTCCACACTCTCCATGACCACCGATGGCCCACAACAAGTCCAACAGCTCCAAGAGAAAGGCAGCAGCAGCCCTACCAGTCAGACCCCTACGATGGCGACCAGCCCTCAGAATGACAGCAGCCCCCGCGCTGTACAGGTCCCCTTCTCCACCCGCATACTCACCATCGTTGACAGCAATGAGGCCAGCAGCAGCTCGGATGGTGACACCAGCTCCCTTCGTGACTTCTCAGCCAGCCCTCAGCCTGGAACAGCAGGCTGACCAACTTCTGGCGGAGGTTCTCCAGTCCCTAGCCTGCACTCAGACTACGCCGACCACCCCCTTAGCTCAGACAACTTCTGCGCAACTTGCAACGCTCCCATACGAATCGGGGACGGACACGCCACGTGGAGCCTGTCGAGAAAGACAGCTGTCACAGATGCTCAGCGACTACCACAGCAGCAGGGCGCAGTTCATGGGGATACTGCCACTACTGCCACCAGCATGGGCCAGCCAGCCGCCCGCACGACTCTGGTACAGATTCACAGCTATGCAAACGTCGCCGCTGCCGCCCTCAGTCAAGGAGGAGGAACTCCCATCGTCAATACCAGCGCCCCAGCACCAGGCTATGGCCAACCCGCCAACACCGTCGGCTACGATGGTTATTTCCTGCACTGGAATAGACTTGACAACAATCCAGGTGACCGGAACATTATCCTTGTCCCCGATCACAACAACCGCCTCATCCCAGCCACGTACTACGCCCACTTCCTGTACTTCGACGAGCCCATCATTCTAGGGCGACTCACGACCAACTCCCCCATTTTCGCCGAGCCCCTCTATGCTAAGCCTCACGACGACAAACACCTCCCCACCATTGATGACTGGGACCTAATGCCCCTCAACGGAAATCATCCTCACTGCTGCCATGTCGACAAGCTGGTCGAAGATCTCAGGGACCTGGGGCTGACCGCTGACGTCCACAGATACCACGTTGGGATTCACGCCCTCCATCACCAACTCGCGGTCGAGTACGCCCACCTTACCTGCCTACCTGCCAACCGCAACGACTACTCCGCTGCTCAGCTGGAGCAGGACGCCGCCCTTGTGCGCCGCAGCCATGAGCTGCAGGACAAGCTGCGGCTCATCGAACTGCGCCTGTACGAGGCTGCCGTCATGTCGCACATCGGTCTGAAGCTGGACCAGATACTGGTGCGACCGGTCATGCCACCCCTCGACTACTACCTGCGTGGGCGGCCCACCACTCATCAGACCGACGTCATTGCCGCGCTCCCCGTGCGGATCACGCCTCGCACTCGCCCACGGCACGTCTCCCCACCCCGCCGAGTTGTCCCACTCTGGCGCGCGCGTGCTGCTCCCCCTGCTTGAATGCCGTGGCAGTCATTCCCCCTTAGGAGGGGGCATACTGTTACGATCTCTGGTATGCTTACTACAGCCCGGACTATCTATTTTTACCTACCATGATTCCTGCGATGACTGATGTGATCCGGCTTGGCAGTGCAGCCTGTGACCAGGCTGCGCTCATACGATACTGCCTCACGTTACTTGTGACTGATACTGATACGGCACAGCCCTCTGCTGTGCGCTCTACTTATGCTATTGGCTGACCCTTACAATGACTCACAGATGTGACCCTATGTCACATCTAGGCTGTACTGCATTGCTGTTGTGACTCAGATAGCAGTAGCACGTGACCCCTCCTGTAAAGCCTATATAAGGGCTTTAGTTTACGCCAGTCAAGCCCTAAGCTTGACTTAGTTTCGCAATCGACTAAAGTCTTGAACCACATCCCTGCTTCCTCTCTCAGACGTGGGTTAGCCCTCTTGTTACGGCTCGACGGGCCGGTAGCACGACTTGTGCGATGCGAGACTATGTGCGAGACGCGTCACGTGAGTATGATGCGAGAGCACGTGCCTATGCGTGAGTGACTGAGTGTGAGTTGCTTGAGCACGAAGGTAATGTGATCCTTCCCACGTGACCGCGGGGATGACGAGTGACTTGGAGTAAACGCGAAGTAGATAGGCGTCTAGATAAGGGTGATATCTAGGGACGCGATCCAGAGCTGAGTCTTGCAGCGACTCAGAGAGGCATGTGAGACGAAGCGAGTTCTTACTGCTCTCAGAGGGCTAGACCGCATCTGAGAGAGGAAGCAGGATGGAGAGGTTCGAGACTAGAATCGATTGCGAAACTAAGTCAAGCTTAGGGCTTGACTGGCGTAAACTAAGGCCCTTATATAGGCTTTACAGGAGAGGTCACGTGCTACTGCCATCTGAGTCACAACAGCGATGCAGTACAGCCTAGATGTGACATAGGGTCACATCTGTGAGTCATCGTAGAGGTCAGCCAATAGCGTAAGTAGAGCGCACAGCAGAAGGCTATGCCGTATCAGTATCAGTCACAAGTAATGCGAGGCAGTATCGTATGAGCGCAGCCTGGTCACAGGCTGCGCTGCCAAGCCGGATCACATCAGTCATTGCAGGAGTCATGGTAGGTAAAAATAGATAGTCCGGACCATAGCAAGCATACCAGGGATCATAACAGTACGCCCCCTCCTAGGGGGAATGGCTGCCACGGCATTCAAGCAGCAGGTGGGGCACGTGCGCGCCAGAGTGGAACGACCCGATGAGGCGGGGAGACTTGCTGTGGGCGAGTGCGAGGGGTGATCCGCACAGGGAGTGTGGCAACGACGTCGGTCTGATGGGTAGCGGGGCGGCCGCGTAGGTAATAGTCGAGGGGTGGCATAACGGGTCGCGCCAGGATCTGGTCCAACTTGGGGCCAATGCGCGACATGACGGCAGCCTCGTAGAGGCGCAGCTCAATGAGGCGCAGCTTGTCCCGCAGCTCATGGCTGCGGTGCACAAGGGCGGCATCCTGCTCCAATTGAGCGGCGGAGTAGTCGTTGCGGTTTGCGGGTAAGCGGGTAAGGTGGGTGTACTCAACGGCTAGCTGGTGATGGAGGGTGTGGATACCGATGCGGTACCTATGAATGTCAGCGGTCAGCCCTGGGTCCCTGAGGTCGTCGACCAGTTTGTCGACGTGGCGGCGGTGAGGATGATTCCCATTGAGGGGCATGAGGTCCCAGTCGTCGATGGCGGGGAGGTGTTTGTCATCGTGGGGCTTGGTGTACAGTGGCTCGGCGAAGATGGGCGAGTTCGTAGTCAGCCGTCCTAGAATGACGGGCTTGTCGAAGTGCAGGAAGTGGGCATAGTACGTGGCTGGGACAAGGCGGTTGTTGTGATCGGGGACAAGGATAATGTTCCGGTCACCTGGGTTGTCGTCAAGTCTATGCCAGCGCAAGAAATAACCATTGTAGCCGATGGTGTTGGCGGGCTGCCCGTGTCCTGGTGCTGGGGCGCTGGTATTGACGATGGGGGCTCCTCCTCCTTGACTGAGGGCAGCGGCGGCGACGTTTGCATAGCTGTGGATCGGCGTAGAGGTCGTGTGGGCGGTCTGCTGGCCCATGTTGGTGGCGGTAGCGGTGGTATTCCCATTGACTGTGCCCTGCTGCTGTGGTAGTCGCTGAGCATTTGCGACAGTTGTCATTCTCGATGGGCTCCACGTGGCGTGTCCGTCCCCAATTCGTACGGGAGCGTTGCAAGTGGCGCAGAAGTTGTCTGAGCTGAGGGGGTGATCGGCGTAGTCTGAGTGCAAGCTAGGGACTGGAGAACCTCCGCCAGAAGTTGGTCGGCCTGCTGTTCCAGGCTGAGGGCTGGCTGAGGAGTCGCGGAGGGGGCTGGTGTCGCTGCCCGAGCTGCCACTGGTCTTGTCGCTGTCAACGATGGTGAGTATGCGGGCAGAGAGGGGGACCTGTATGGTGTGGGGGCCGCTGTCATCCTGAGGGCTGGTCGTCGTCGCAGAGGTCGCACTGGTAGGGCTGCTGCTGCCTTTCTCTTGGAGTTGTTGGACTTGTTGTGGGCCATCGGTGGTCATGGAGAGCGTGGAGTAGGCTGGTGGTGGAGATGGGGTGCGAAGAGAGCGAAGTTGTTACGGCTCGACGGGCCGGTAGCACGACTTGTGCGATGCGAGACTATGTGCGAGACGCGTCACGTGAGTATGATGCGAGAGCACGTGCCTATGCGCGAGTGACTGAGTGTGAGTTGCTTGAGCACGAAGGTAACGTGATCCTTCCCACGTGACCGCGGGGATGGCGAGTGACTTAGAGTAAACGCGAAGTAGGTAGGCGTCCAGATAAGGGTGATATCTAGGGACGCGATCCAGAGCCGAGTCTTGCAGCGACTCAGAGAGGCGTGTGAGATGAAGCGAGTTCTTACTGCTCTTAGAGGGCTAGACCACGTCTAAGAGAGGAAGCAAGTGAGGGTTCCAAGACTTTAGTCGATTGCGAAACTAAGTCAAGCTTAGGGCTTGACTGGCGTAAACTAGAGCCCTTATATAGGCTTTACAGGAGAGGTCACGTGCTACTGTCATCTGAGTCACAACAGCGATGCAGTACAGCCTTAGATGTGACATAGGGTCACATCTGTGAGTCATCGTAGAGGTCAGCCAGTAGCGTAAGTAGAGCGCACAGCAGAAGGCTGTGCCGTATCAGTATCAGTCACAAGTAACGCGAGGCAGTATCGTATGAGCGCAGCCTGGTCACAGGCTGCGCTGCCAAGCCGGATCATATCAGTCATCGCAGGAGTCATGGTAGGTAAAAATAGATAGTCCGGGCCATAGCAAGCATACCAGAGATTGTAACAGAAGTGGTGATGTTCCTGCTGAGCTGAGGGTGGTCCTTATAAGCATTTTTCGAACTGCGGTGGAGTTTTCCCGGTGATACTTGAGTACTAATTTTAGCGCATGTTTCAGATTGCTGCGCGGTTCCCATGTGTCTTCTGCTGCGGAGTATCCCTTCCATCTGATGCGGTATTGAGGGGTTTTCGCCTTTCCAAAAAGGCGGTGGTCTAGAATGGCCTCGACTTCGTACTCTGCTTCTCCATTGATAACATCAGGAGGCAGTTCTTTGAAGTTCTGGCTGTGCTTGGGAGTTTCTACGTATGGGGTCAATAAACTGGCGTGGAAGACATCGTGGACTTTTCGAAGTTTCCATTGCGGGGGTATTGCGACTTGGTACACTACTGGGGAGATGACGTTGGTGATTGTAAAGGGGCTGTATCGTCTGGCTGCAAGTTTGGCGTTTGGTTGCGTGACTTGGATGTTCTTTCCTTCAAGCCAGACCTTTTGTCCCTTCGTGAATGGTTTGAACCTGGCTCCTCTTCTGTTGGCTACCATAGTCTGGGCGTTAGTGATGGCCATCTGTGCTGCGGCTCGTGCTTCCTTGATGCGATCAAGTCGCTCGTTGATGGACGGTACTTTCTCGGATCTTGGGGGCTGATGGGCGCGCGGGATATGTCCCAGCAGGAGTTCGAATGGGGCCTTTTTGGTGGTGCTGCTGGGCCATGCGTTGTGGGTGTATTGGGCGATAGGTAGCAGGGAGGCCCAGTCGTTCTGTTGGTGGTTAATGTAGATGCGAAGGTATTGTTCTAGCCATTGGTTTGTCCATTCTGATTGGCCATCAGTCTGGGGGTGATAGGCTGTGCTGATGTTCTAGGAGATTCCAAGGATCTTGCATAGCTCTTTGGGGAAATGCGAGGCAAAATGCATCTCGCGGTCACTGATGATTCTTCGGGGAATGCCGTGGTGTGGAAAAATGTTCTTAGCGTAGAGTGCGGCTATCTCCAGAGCGGTGTTAGTCTCGTTGCAGGGTATAAAAATAGCTGCCTTGGAGCAATCGTGATCTGTGACGGTGAGGATTGAGTCGAAGCCCTGTGACATGGGGAGCTTAACAATGAGGTCTAGGGCCACTGTTTCAAATGGCAGGGCTGTGGCATTTGTGGTGATTGGTACGATGGGTGGCGCTGGCTTGGTCGTGTTGGCTTTCGTGGCTTGGCAGGTGGCACATCCTTTGACGTAGGTGAGGACTGTCTGTTTCATGTTGGGCCACCAGTAGTTTTGTGCGATCATTAGGCATGTCTTGAGGATTCCTGGGTGGCCAGCGGTTTGCGAGTCATGATGAAGGGAAATTACTCCCCTCCTAAGGCTGTTGTCTGCCACGACAACCAGGCGACTGCTGTGCCACCAGGCTCCGCCGGGCCGGCATTCCAGTGGGTAGGTCTTTGCCCACATGCTAAGGGTGGTCTCGTGGTTTTTCTGCTTGTTGATGATGTCATCTTCCATGTCCACAGCCTCGGTGGCATTAGTGAAGAGCTGGTCGGGGAGTGCGATGACCTCTTCATTGTCAGAGCTAGCGTCGTTGAAGTCTGGTCGGCGTGACAGGGCATCAGCCCTGTTGCTTGCGCCGGGGCGGTGGACTAGGGTGACGTCATAGTCACCGAGGGTCAGTATGTAGCGCGCTATGTGCCTATTGATTTTCTGAGGTGAGCGATAATACTGGAGGTTTTTGTGGTCTGTGACAACCACTACTTGGTGTTGCGCGCCCATAAGGAGATGGCGCCAGTGCTCCAGGCCTCGGACGATAGCGAGGAATTCTCGATCCCATATGGGATAGTTACATTCTGTGGCCGTGAAGGTCTTCAAATCATAGCCCACTGGGCATCATCTGCCCTGGGCATCGTTCTGGTACAGGATTGCGCCTGTCGCGTTCTGGGAGGCATCTACCTCGAGTTCATATGGCCTTGCGGGGCTAGGTTGCCAGAGGACTGGATCACTGGTGACAATGTGGATCAGTTTGTCTACTGCCTGTGTACATTCTTCTGTCCAGACGAAGGGCACCCCTTTCTTGAGTAGGTTAGTGAGGGGCCTGGCGATTTCTGCGAACCCTGGGATGAATGGTCGCTGGTAGCCCAGCACCCCTAGCGTAGATCGTAGCTCTTTGACGTTCTTGAGAACCCTGGGCCATTCTCTTATTCCCGTAAGTTTGCTGGACTCTATGCGAAGCGATTCGCCATCAATGATAAGTCCCAGGTATTCAACGCGCCTTTGTTCGAAGAGACACTTCTGTGGTTTGAGGAAGAATGACTCTGCTTCGAACAGGTCCAAGAGTTTGTGCACGATGTGTCGGTGTAGCTCAAGGTCGGGTGGCGTGGCAATAAGGATGTCGTCCATGTACACGAAGACCATCCTTGGATACTTCAACTTTAAGGGTCGTAGGAGTCGGTCCATGACTCACTGGAAGGTGCTTGGTGCATTGCACTGCCCGAACAACATTACCTTGGGCTCGAAGAGTCCTTGCGGCATCTTGAACGCCGCCTTCCATTGGTCTCCTTCTTTGATACGGACATTGTGATAGCCCCAGCGGATGTCGAATTTAGTGAACAGGGCATGGCCCTCAAGGTTCCTAGTTAGTACCGAGATATCCGGAAGTGGGTACACGTCGCGGATAGTCCAGCTGTTCAGCATGCGGTAATCTTGTACTGGTCGTAGGGACCTGTCCTTCTTCTTGATGAAGAAGAAGGGCGCTGCATAGGGTGACTTTGACAGCTGGATGTAACCTTTCTCTAGGTGCTCCTGGATCCATTTGTCCGCTGCTAGCATTTCTTGGGGATTAAGGGGGTAGACCTTGCAGTCCAAGGTTGTTGGCGCGTCTGGTTTCAGGGTGATGGCATGATCGTCTTCTCGCGCTGGTGGGAAGCGCTGGGCTTCTTCTTCCGAGAACACCCTCCAGTGGCGTTGGTATTCTGGTGGTACGTCCTGTGCTGTAGGTGCGGTGCGTTGTTGGTGAGCCTTGATAGCCCATTCTTGCACTATGTTGGTTCGATTGATTCGGAGGACAAGCGTGTCTCCTTCTTCCCATTGCTGCGTTCTCAGCGTGGCCCCCAGCAATTGCGTGTACCTCATGAGGTTCTTTGGGGGGTCTGGGGCTCTTCTGCTGGTAATCTTGGCGGTAAAGGGGTTGCCGCCGATCTGTCCCTTGGTCCAGTTGATTTGCGGGTTGAAGTGCTGCAACCATGGGAAACCCAGTATGATGTGGTCCCTTCCTAGGTTGGCGATGTAGAAGCGTTGTACGCTTTCATTCTTGTCTCTTGACACGAGTAGATCACAGTAGCTTATTACCCGGCCGCTGCGATTCTCGGTGCCATCTACATTGTAGAGCAGTTGTGGTTCTTTTAGTTTGCGGGGAACCAGGCGCAATCATCGCACCGTTTTCTGGTCTATGAAGTTGTCCATTGCCCCGCTGTCTACGAGGGCTTTTTCCTTGGCCTTCCCATTCGTGCTCGAAAAGAGAATATCAACATTAATGCTATTCTGATGAGACACGTACATGGTACATATGTGCGAAGCTCGGTCCCAGGCCGATAGATCGAGCTTCTTTAAAAATCCAAATCTTCGGTAAGTATGGTATCATAGATGCCTCTTCGCTCCTCTGTGGTCATGGAGCGTATTTGAGTGACAACGTCGCTGGTTGCCGTCTGGGAGCTGGTTTGGCTGGTGCTGTTGCTTGGCGTGAGCTCTTTCCTTTTGTATTTCTGCGACCCGCGATGCGCACGGTGGTCTCGCAGCTTGCTTTTTGCGGCATTTGTTGGCCATGTGCCCTACTGCCTTGCAGTAGAAGCACTTGTTCTCTTTTCAAAGTTGCTGGCGCTCTTCGTCGGTGAGAGGCCCTCCCATGCGTGGCGGCGTGCTTGTCTGTGCCGTGTCCACATCCATGGGCACGTAGCCATCATTTCTCGGCTTTGTGGCTGGCTTGCTCTGTGTTTTGAAGAAGGTGGGGCGCGGAATGAAGCGTCCTCGCTGTGGCACTGGTCCTAGATCTGCATCAATCTGGGCTCGTCTGAGCACTTCCTTCCAGGCTGCCTCCTGCCAATCTTCGATGGTCATGGGGATGTTTTCGCAGTTCATAATGCTGAGGGCGATCCCTCATCGGAGTCCTCTTTTGAACTTTTCTAGGGTTCCTTGGTCGCCCATTGTCCAGTTCGAATTGCGGATGTAGTGGTTGAATGACACAATATAGCCGTCGATATCGTTGCCCTGCATCTGGAGGGCCATGAGCTTATTGTAGGCGTTCTGGGCCTTGGCTGTGTCTGTGAAGCGGCTTTTGAAGTCCGCCTCAAAGCTGTTCCAAAGGGCTTCGTCATTTTCTGCAATCCTGTTGACTGCGTGGGTGGTCTTTTCAATGAGGCTAGCAGACTGTGCATCCCCCCAGTCGTTGACAAGGGGTCCCCTGATGAATGATAGGGCCAACGCTACCCTAGCATATGGGTTGGTTATGTTTTCGTCAGCATGATTCAGGATCCTATAGAGTCTAAACTCTCTGAGGAAGGCCTCGCTTTTGGCGCGATCGCCTTCGAAGGTTGTAGGCTCTTTCCCTTTGAGTCGTCCATTGGTCTGGGCTGCCGCGGCAGCTGGTGCTGGTGCGGCCATTGCTGGTGGATTGGGTGGCTGGAGTATCGGTGGTGGTGCTGTCGGCTGTGCTGCCGCGTGTGCGATCTGTATTAAATGCGGGGTTGCGCCCGTTTCTGTTTGAAGCGGATTGCTCCCTTGTAGTGTTGCTACGTCTTGGAGTCCTGTACTGAGGAACTCTTCTATTGGTGTGATGACCTGTTGGCTTGGTCCTGGTGTGGGTTCTTCTCCTTCGTCTGCGCTTTGAAAGGAGGACGTGTTAGCGCTAGGGGGGTCTACCTTGATGGCGTCTGGTGACTCTGGCCTGAGAGAGCTGTGGCCTAGTCCTGTTTCGTTGGTGTTTTCTTTATCAAGGAGTCCTGCGAGGCTGGTGACGTAACTCCCTTGGTTATAGTTGAGGATGTACCAGTCGTCGTTGATGTATTCGATAGGTCTTTCGACAATTCCTACTGTGGTGAAGAGGCGGATGTGGTAACACCAGTGGGTGTTTTGTTGGTTGTGTCGCCAATAGGCTTCGCCTTTGATATAGTCTGGGAGGTCGTCCTGAGCTCTGACAGGGACTCTGGTGAGTGCGTCTGTGCGGATGTCAGCCCTGATTATCTCCAGGGTTACTTTTCTTCTTTTTACAAGGGAAATCCTGCCGCCTCAAAGTAGGCGTTGACAATGTGTTCGAGTTCTAGCGCAAAGGTGTGGATTTCTAGGAGGATGCGATCCAGGAGTACGTGGACGTCACTGTATTCTCCTATGCAAGTGTACTGGCAGACGCACGCGTGTGTTTCGACGTCGTTCTGTGCCTGAGCGAGTTGTCTTTCGGTCCAGGCGAGGGCTTCTGCTAGTTGATCAGGATCAACTTCTGCTGGCGTGCGGTACCTATGAGTTCTGCGTTGTCTCTCCAGAGCGCTGGATGAGGAGTAAGAGGGCGAGTGCTGCTTCAAGGGCTACAAACTCGTCTTGCCACTCCTTGTATACCTGGTCGAAGACTATTACTTCGATTTGGAGGGATTGGTGGAGTTCTGTGGGACTTGTCACACATGTGACAGGGCAGATGAGTTCGTGTTGGTCTGCTGCTTGGTCGATCTGTTGACCCCAGCTATCAAGGACGAATTTTCGTTCGTAGAGGTGTCCTAGACGACGGAGGTATTCGTCGTATGTGTTGACTTCCAGTGTTGCTGTGAAGTGTGCAGGCTTCCTTGCTATACCAGGTATAGTCTTTTACTGTGTGCCGTGATATGGGCAGTATTGGCTTCTGCAAAAGTATGCGTGTAAGCCCGTGTGTCTTTCTTGACGAGTTTTGTGTTTCGCTGCTCCTGGGACGAATTCTACGGCGTCGGTGGAGGCTAGTATCCGGAATGTGCGGATCGTGGGTGGTCTAGGATAATCTTCTTTCAGGTGAGTTCTGATGTGGTGGCGCACCATCCACAACGGTGAAGGAAGCTTGACTTATGTTACAGCTTGACGGGCCGGTAGCACGACTTGTGCGATGCGAGACTATGTGCGAGATGCATCACGTGAGTATGATGCGAGAGCACGTGCCTATGCGTGAGTGACTGAGTGCAAGTTGCTTGAGCACAAAGGTAACGTGATCCTTCCCACGTGACCACGGGGATGACGAGTGACTTGGAGTAAACGCGAAGTAGATAGGCATCTAGATAAGGGTGATATCTAGGGATGCAATCCAGAGCTGAGTCTTGCAGTGACTCAGAGAGGTGTGTGAGACGAAGCGAGTTCTTACTGCTCTCAGAGGGCTAGACCACGTCTGAGAGAGGAAGCAGGATGGAGAGGTTCGAGACTAGAATCGATTGCGAAACTAAGTCAAGCTTAGGGCTTGACTGGCGTAAACTAAGGCCCTTATATAGGCTTTACAGGAGAGGTCATGTGCTACTGCCATCTGAGTCACAACAGCGATGCAGTACAGCCTAGATGTGACATAGGGTCACATCTGTGAGTCATCGTAGAGGTCAGCCAATAGCGTAAGTAGAGCGCACAGCAGAAGGCTATGCCGTATCAGTATCAGTCACAAGTAACGTGAGGCAGTATCGTATGAGCGCAGCCTGGTCACAGGCTGCACTGCCAAGCCGGATCACATCAGTCATCGCAGGAGTCATGGTAGGTAAAAATAGATAGTCCGGACCATAGCAAGCATACCAGGGATCATAACACCTCTGAAGAGCAGTAAGAACTCACTTCGCCTCACACGCCTCTCTGAGTCGCTGTAAGACTCAGCTCTGGATCGCGTCCCTAGATATCATCCTTATCTAGACACTTATCTACTTCACGTTTACTCCAAGTCACTCGTCATCCCCGCAGTCACGTGGGAAGGATCATGTTACCTTTGTGCTCAAGCAACTCGCACTCAGTCCCTCACGCACAGGCACGTGCTCTCGCATCATACTCACGTGACGCGCCTCGCACACAGTCTCGCATCGCACAAGTCGTGCTACCAGCCCGTCGAGCCGTAACACCCCCCCCTTGTGCTTGTGCACTCCCTTGTGCACTTGTGCATTAGTGCACCTCTGTTGGCCTATGTCTTGTGCCACTGTAAACAAGAGAAGAACCTTATCCAAACATCCACAGTACACGCAGTACTACAACAAAGCAGGACTTGGGCTGAACCAAGTCACTGATAAGCAAGTCGCTTAGAACGCCCAAGGCTGAGTGTAACAATGATGCATAGCAGGAAGGTGCTGCACGAGCGGGCATCTGACCTCTTGTTGGTCATCCATGCATGGATTTTGGGAATGTTCTGGGGATTTGTCTTACAGTTGTACAGATACTGTTGATACTGTGGTGTCAGGTCAGGATACTCTGTATTGGTCATCGCAGAATGATGTGCAATGAAGGTGAACAGTGCAACTCCACCAGAGAGAGGCAGGGAGAACCAAAATGGAATGAGGCTGCAGGCATGGGGACATTGAATGGTGCCACTTCTCACAACAGACTCAGTGTACTAATGCCCTGATTGAACTATTAGGAAGGCTGATCCATGCAATGACAGAATCGAGTGACAAACTCTGAACACTCAAGTGTCACAGTGTCAGCATGCAGGGAGCAATGCTGAGGCTCTGCAGTACCTGTAAAGGAGTGCCTGTGGTATGTGGCCTGCATTGTGATGATGTTCTGCTTGCACATGATGTCATGCAGCATCTTGAGTGCAGTCCTGACTACCTTGGAACCCAAATTTGTGAAAAAAGAATGAGTTGAGTGAAGGGTGAGGCAGGATAGGGAATGAATGTTCAATGAGGTGCCAGCAGGTATGGCTTGTGGTATGTGATGTTGCACCATGTTGGGCTTAGAGTTGCCAAAAAGGATGAAGGGGGAGTATAGCATTACATGGCCATGTACAAGATTGAGACAATGATTAGTGCCAGATGACAGGAGCAAGGTTTCTCTGGATGCACCTGAGTTTGTGAGACCATCACCATGGCCACAGGCCTCGTGGGCCATGTAATGAATACTTCCTTCACTCTCTTTTATTGTTGTTGCTTGACATGGACTGATGATATCACCAGATGGGTTTGCACATGTTTTTGTAGGGTGCATGTACTTGGTGGCTCAAGTATGATCAGTGATATGCTCTGGCAGCACCCTTGTTGGTGCTGCTGTCATCGCCATTGCCATTCCTGTAGATTAGATGATCTAAGTACATTAAAAATTGATCCCAAAACATAGTTGCAAGCTCGGGAGGCGTTGCCTCCCGAGCTTGTGTTGGCACATCATAGGTGTTACGATCTGGACCGCTTACCCTTACTTTTCATTACCCTGTACCCCTACCCTCTGCCCTGCCGCCTCTGGGCAGCTCTATGCTTACTGACCGTACCATGACGCGTCCCCCCCTACCCTACCCTGTACCCTTACCAGTGACATCATTTACTTACCATGACGCACTCCCACCTACCCTTGACCCTGCTAAGTACTTATAGTGCGTCGTCTTGTCTCTATGTACCTCAGACTCGACTTCTTGAGCAATCAAGCTAGTTCTACCCGTTCTGAAGCTCGAGTTCCTCCCAGGGACTTCCCTAGTGTGACCTCGAGCCTTCACTGCTTCTCTAGGCGCGGGAGTGATAGGACTCTTTGTTCTAAACACTCCGTCGCCTTGACAAGTTGTCCCTCCTCTCTCTGGGCTCAGCAGGTACTGGTTAACTCGACCAAGTAACTGCCCAGACCAGAAAGATTGTCCCCTCGCACTCATGCATTGCCTGCACTCGTGCACTTGTGAACCACACTTCGCCTGCGTGTTCCAGGCCCTCCAGAGTCTCTCAGAAGCCTAGGCTTGGGCTAGACCAAGCCAAGACACCACTAGACACACACGTCGTGCAGTAGGCCACACTTGAGCCTAACATTAAGTCGAGTCTCCTCCAACCACAGTGGCTTCCTACTCAGCTCGAGAGGAAGAAGACCCGGACCTAGAAGAAGGATTTACTCGTCGAGACCTCCAGGATCCCCCTCCTGATTGGCCTGACGATTATTTCATCTACGACAGAAGAGAAGATGTTACGCTCCCGCTTCATTGTATGCTCTATTTCTTTTCATTTTCACTGCCTACTGCTCTCTGCGCTTCGCCTATGGACTGCCGGGCCCCTACGGCCCGTGACTCTGTTTGCACCTTCCTATCTCGCTCCATGTACTTACCACCCGGCCTGACGGGCCGTTGGGACCGGCGTGCAGCCACTAGTGCTACATTTGCATGCCTCTGCACATGCGCTGCCCTGGCACCTAGTGACTCATATGATACAATGACTCCTGCTGACTCGTCATGACTCTGTACTAGTAGCGGTGTCCTAGGGACACCATGACTCGTCCTGACTCCCTATGAGTCATCCTTGCATGTACTTATATCACCTTGTATGCCTAGGACAGACCCTAAGTCTGTTCTCTTGTAATCTCAGCTTGTGAACGGCCCCCTTCCTTCACCTGTGAACCACAGTTCCTCTGGTCGATTGCCAGACTTCGCTCCCCCTTTGCAGAGCCCTAGTATATGCTCAAAGGCAAGGGAAAGCTATCCCTTAGACGTCACAAGAGTACACCTGCGCGCAATAGGTATACAGACCTTTTGCCTTCAAGGCCTCAGTCACCAGGATCGCCTACGCCCCCTCCTTCACCTGTGGAGGTACGCTCACTTGGTGGGTGTGACAGAAGAAGACAATCTTCTCCCTCACATCAGAGGATCAGCATATTGGAGAGAGGACCACCTCGGAGCAGGCTATTGGGTCAGATACTTCAACGGAAGAAGAGGTGCAGTAGAATTCGACCAGGAAGAGAATAGGTGGTTCCCCCTATTCTTCATTGACGGAAACACATACACATCAGAACCACTTGCCCTCACAAGAGAACAGGAACAGGCTGTAGGCCTAGGACACCTCCAACCAGGAGATCCACAACAAGAACTCGACACAGACACTTCAGGATCATTCCAATCCCCTCCCAGTGAACCCCCTACACTCCTAGGCATTGTAGGAGAACCTATCCCACCAGAAGAACAGTCCCCCATCACACTCCTTGTCCCCTCTCATCCCATTGAACAACCCCCTGCCACATTACACCCCCTCCCATCCATTATGGCAAATATTGGCCCCCAGCAACAACAACAGCACCAACAAGCGGCCCAACAAGCTGCACCAGCTGCCCCTGCCCCTGCACAAGGCGGATGAGGCAGACCAATTGGCAATCCCCCAGCTATCTTCACAGGGGATCGCACCAAGGCCAAGACCTTTGTTAGAGAGTTCAATATCTATGCCGGACTGAATGAAGGAACAGAAATTATGGCTAATCCCATGAGAAAGACTCTCCTCGCACTCAGCTTTATCAGAGGAGAGCTAGTTGAAGACTGGGTCGACCTTATGCATGTCTGGATCGAAACACAGAGTGCCCCGGATGATCCTAACACAAACCACATCCAACTCCCCTCTACCAGCAATGACTACTGGCTCCACTATGTCACTGAATTCTACCAGCACTTCCAGGACTCAGCAGAGAAGCAGAATGCAATCGCTGCGCTGAGGAACCTCAGAATGGAAGGAAGGGATCTCGATTCCTATCTCGCCAAGTTTCGCACCTTGGCAGCAAAGGCCAGCTATGGACTTAATGAGGAAGGGACCCTGGAGATCCTAAGGGCCGGACTTCCCGATGAACTGGGAAAAGAAATCATAAAGAAACAGAACCCCCAGTCCTGGGACGAGTGGGTGGCAGCTGCACATTAGGAACATGACATCTGGCTCCGCCTCAGAATCCTATACCCAGCCTGGAAGAGCAAGAACTCAGGACGCTCTCGCTTTGGGAAGCCAGAAGGAGAGTGGCGTTGTACCTTTGGGATGAAGCCCAAACCCTTCACACCACAACACCAGAACCGAAACAATGCAGTAGTCCCCATGGATGTCAATCGCATTGGCAGGACCCTAACAGATGACGAAAAGCAATGGCTCATGAGGGAAGGCAAGTGCTTCCGATGCGAAGGCAAGGGACACATGTCCAGGGGCTGCCCCTCTCGCACTGGATCCACCTCTGCACCCACTAGAGGAACCAACCGCTCCCAATCGTCCTCCGGACCCCCTGCATACATCAGAACTGCTGAGGAAGAGGAACTGAAGCAGGAGAAGGAGACAAGGCTAGGAGTCGACAAAGTTATCGACTCAATTAACACTATGACTGCCGAAGAGAAGGAGGAGTTCTTGGAGAAAGCATTCGCCCAGAAGGGTTTTTAGGACGCTCTACCCCGTCGGCCTGGGTACAAGCACTTCGAGTGGACACTGTATTTGTATCACGACAGAGATCTATGGCAATCCCAGTTATTTTACGATCCGCACACTCGATGGCCAAAGATAGAATCCTCATTGACTCCGGAGCTACCTCAAATTGTCTAGACAGGAAGACTGCATTGAGGATGCGCTTCCCTCTCAAGCGATTGGAACAGCCCAAACCAATCAAGAATGTAGATGGAACCCCTAACAAGGCTGGACGAATTACCCATTACTCAGACCTCTTGGTTCGCCTTCAAGGAAAGGAAGAGCTCATGCGCTTCTACATCACAAACTTAGGGGAAGATAGAATGATCCTTGGCTTCCCCTGGTTCGAAGCATTCAATCCAGCAGTGAATTGGACAAAGGGGACAATGAAGGGACTCCCCATTCATATCATAACGGAAAAAGCAGCGGCACAAACGCCTCTGTCAGCTACCAAGAAAGCTGGAAGGCGTACAGCCTACCCCCTTCAAAAGGGTGAACAGATCTTCGCCTGTATCATCCCCCCTGAATTCATCCGAAAGACCACCATTGCCACTGAAATAGCGGTGAAGGAAGCAGCCAAGAGAGAGAAGAAGACTTGGCAACAGCTGGTCCCTGATGCATACCACAGACACCAGAAGATATTTAGTGAGGAAGAAGCCCGACGCTTCCCCCCATCTCGCTCCTGTGACCATGCAATAAATCTCACAAAGGATGCACCAAAGACACTCGATTGTCGAACCTATCCCCTCACCTTGAAGGAACAAGACGCAGTAGATGAATATGTGGATGACCAGGTGGACAAGGGATACATATCCCCTTCAGACTCACCCTATGCATGCCAGATCTTCTTCATAGCCAAGAAGGATGGCTCCTTCCGCCCCGTACAAGATTTCCGCTGCCTTAACACCTATACCA